>JAHWFP010064566.1:0-18074 GCA_023313725.1 Lithobius niger
GCTTAAGTTAATTTTAAACTCGCAAGAACTGCTTTCTCCACCGCCCAAGGCCGTTTGCTTTTGTTACGGAGAGGACCAACCACTTTTCGAAACTTTAAAAGAAGCAAATCCGATTTCTGTTCAATTTTATTCTACATTCAACAGGGAGATTTACAATAGTGTACCACGCGACACCATTTTGGTTTTGGATGACCTTTTACATACACTACCGTCTGGTTTGTTGAGTAATTTAATTTTAAGAGGGAGTCATCACATACAAATAACCGTGGTTAATGTAGTGCACAATCTGTTTTCAAAACAACCAAGAACTATATCTCTCAACACACATTTTTTATGGTTATTCAAGTCCAACCGAGATATAGGACAACTCAAGGTTCTGGCCGGGCAGCTAGGAGTCAAGAAAGAGTTTTTAGTATCAGTTTATAAAGAGGCGACTCGAGAGCATGGCAATTTTTTGTTAATCGACCTACACCCTCTCAGTCCCGTTCAAACATCTTTCAACCCCCGATAATGGTGTACAGTACAAGCCAAAACGAAGGCTAGTAAAATATTAGATTTTGTTCCTTTGCTAGAAATTAAAAAAAATAAATAAAAAAATAAATTCCAAACGAGTGAAGACGATTTTGCTACAGTGTCCAGAAATAAGAGAAGTGCTGTGCTTAGCCTCATTAAATTTATTAGACGGTCGTGTACCTTTAACAGCTATTCAAAACAGGACACTAAAGAAATACAAGAAAGTGCTTTTGAAACTAGCCTCAAAAAGCTGTTGGAAGAAAGACAAACATAAACACCTGAGCAAGAACCAAACCGGCGGTTTTTTCGGCGCGCTTTTGGGTCCCGTTTTAGGCCTACTGGGTAGCTTAATAGCTAAATAGAGATGCACAAACTAATGCAGTTAGTGCCCATAGCGTCGCCGCTGCCGTCGACTAGGGACGACAAGGCCCCCCCCCCCCCCCCCACCCCAGGTCGGCGTTTACCCAACCGCTAAATAAACTGGACGATTCCATGAAGAGTATCCTGGTGACCATTCACTCTCCTACTACAACAAGTCCAAGCGCTACACGCAAGCCCTTCAACGCTATTTGGACGTGGACAAGAAGTACGTAGACGATGCATTGAATGTAACGTTCGCCACCCCCACTGCCCCGGCGCCTTGGGCGGCGGCGGCGGGGGCTTTACCGCCGGGAGCGGCTGCGAGGTGCGATCACAGCCGCCGCGTTTGTTGTATCCCCGGCCGGCACTAACGTCGTACCACAGCCCTTCGGATTCAAAGCTGACTTGGAAGCAATACCACACTTATACAGGGGAAGGGTGGAACGTCTGCTATATTGCAGTAACATAGACTACAATGCTTTTGGACAGTTGATGCACGAGGGGAAAGTGGTAAGGGGGTCGAACGTCGTGGTTCTTATACACGGAGCGATCACCAAACACAAGGCCATTAGAAAAAAGGCTCACGCCGTTCCTGGTTGGTGTTTTATTAAGGAATACGTCCCGCACAAAACCTCTTTGCATCGTTTTAACGTATATAAACTCTCTCTCAGATCCACTCCCTCGGGTGTGTGGGATGTCAGCCAATCGTCAGGAACGTCGAGCTGTGACGATCCACCTTTAATCTATTTTGAAGACGACGACGAGGAGATACTTTCTCCAGATAAAAAAAAGAAAAGGAGGAAGACGGAAGCTTAGACTGGAGCAATGACTACCACTGATAGCAGCAGCAGCAGCACGTTAAAGTCCATTTACTACAACCCAAGCGATGAAGGCAGCCTGGGCGGCGTTAGTCGCCTGTACAGATCCGTCAGGGCTGAAGGTCATAAGATTACGTTGCGCGCTATCAAAAACTGGCTGTAAGGAGAACCGAGTTACCCTTTTTTCAGGCCTATTAAACATAAATTCGAACGTAATAGGGTCAGAGTGGGCGGTCTGGGTCAAATTTGGGGTCTGGATCTCGCTGATGTCAGCAAATCAGCTCGTGAAAACGATAACGTACATTTTTTTTAGTGGTAATTGACGTATTTAGCAAAGAGTTGTTTGTTTTGCCTCTTAAAAATAATGATGCAGGTTCCGTCAGTAGAGCATTAACCGAATTATTTAACAGAGGGCCTGTTACTTCCTCAGCTTGGAGCGATAAAGGATGGAATTTGTATGGTAGCCGAGAGTCATCAGAACTTTAAAGGGTTCATAAGTCGTTTTTTGCACGCAAACCAGACTAATCTTTATAGAGATGCTTTACAAGATATAGTGCAGGCCTATAACCGATCCTATCACAGGTCAATAAAGATGACGCCTGTAGAAGTAAACGAGAGCAATAAAGGTGAGGTTTTTGTTAATTTGTACGGCGGTGGTGGTGGTGGTGGCTACAGGGTGGGGGAGCCTGTTAGGATGGGGTTGCACAGTAGGGTGTTTGGTATAGGATACACCCCGAATTGGACCGAGGAAATTGTTTACATTAAAAGTAAAAACCGTAAAGGCAAGATTCCCACCTATGTCGTTAGGGATTACAACAATAACGCTATTTTAGGCGCCTGGTACAAAGAGGAGCTTCAGTCGGTAAGGGAGCCGGAGGTATATAAGATCGAACGCGTGCTGAGAACTAGAAAACGTGGCGGTCGCACAGAATATTTTGCAAATGGGTTAGGTTATTCGAACGATTTTAACTCTTGGACTAGCGACGTAGTAGACATTTAAAAAAAACAAAAATGTCTGATGCTGGATTCTATCTGTGCCTGCCTTCCAATGCCTCTATGAGTTTATATCCTAATAATATTTTCAAAAATATACCGTTCAATTGGCCGAGCCTTTTCACCTGGATGGGCAGTACGAAGTAGCCTCGAGTGATATGACCTTTCAAACAATTTTAACGTTACTTACAACAGCTTCGTATTAACCGTTAACGACGCTGCCAAGCTTATAAACCAAAATAGAAATGGGATTCCCATCGATTTGAGTTGTATAGTATCTGGGACTCATTACAGTACTCTGATTGATTTGGCAGACGATATTAATACCGAAATTAGAAAAATTTAACTCGATTTGGGGCTTTTCGTAGACGAGACTTACGGTCCCATAGCCCCGAGCCTGCGATTCGATACTCATTACAAAATGTACAGCGTTAAGCAGTTAGAGTCTAAATTACCCGGAGGTAACATTTACCTGATTTTGTATCCTAGTTTAGCCGTTAAATTCTGCTTCAAACCTGAAATATTTTATGAAATTCCTACCATTTTAAACACTACTGGACAGGTGCCTGAGTTTGAGAGTAGGCCTACCTGCTCCTTGTAGGTTTACACCGACGTTATTACACCACAATTCGTAGGTGACGTTAAAGCACCTTTATTGAGGATAGTCAGCGTTCAGGGAACGAAGGGGGAGGACACAAACGCCGTATTTTACAGACTGCATTATTATCCTTTGTTAGGCACTACGCTACACAATATTAGCATAGATATTAGAACCGACGGCGGCGATCCCCTTCCTTTCGGATTTACAGGTAAAGTAGTTGTTAGTTTACATCTGAGGCCTATAAAGCAGCAAGCCTAACGGGGTACGCCATCATTACTCATCATGAGGCATTCCTGTCCCTATACGGATTTTTACCAGAGCCAGCCTGGTGGTGGGGTCCATGTCTTCTCGGGACAGGTCCATCAAAAGGGACATGGATGGGGGATCCTTGTTTTCATCACTGGGGAGTGTGGCAATACCCTTCTTAAAAAGTATAGGTAGCTATTTTGGAAGAAAAGCACTCAGTATGGGTGTGGGAATAGGAGGTGACGTACTAGGTGGCATGAACTTCAAGGATTCTGCCAAACAAAGACTAAAAGAAACTGCTAGCGGTCTGATGTCTGATCTTGGACAAAAATTGAAGGGTGGGAGTGGGAGGACACTGCGGGGGGCAGTGTGGCTCTGGGATAAAACGTAAACGCTTAAGCAGTAAGAAGTTTAAAAAAAATAATAACAAGAAGAGAAGGATCAGGACAATTTTAGATTAGAGGCATCTATATAAACTTGGTTTCCTTTCGGTCGGTCGTCATTAGCCAGCAAGCCACAGCCATGTGTATCCTAAGTCCTTTTTCCTGCGAAAGTCTTCTTAGCCCATTAGACATTTTTTCTGTACAGCCCACTCAACTCAGTATAGAAAAAACTAAATATGAACATTACCGCCCCTCGCCCCCATGTCGGCCGACCAGGTGATGGACTTTATCGTTGCAGGAAGCAACTCGTACATGGACCTCTCTCAAACGTTAATTTATGTCAAGGTGAAAGTTTTTCAAGGTGATGGTGAAAACCTGACGGCCGCACTAACTCCTAATATAGGTTGAACGAACTTGTTACTCCAAGCTTTGTTCTCGCAGGTAGACGTGTTTTTGACCTAGAAGTTGGCCGGTAGCACCAAGGATAATTAGGGATTCAAAGCTTACATCCACACTCATCTCAGTTACTCTTCGGAGGTAAAGAAGATGCAGTTACGCCTTTCAGGCTGGGGAACCACAGCCGAGAGGAGGGAATGTATAGCCCTGAGCACCAGTGTAGAGTTACTGGGACGAATACACAACGACATTTGTACGCGATCCTAGGTTGATTTTGAACAATACAGAAATCAAGTTTAGGTTCGTCGTCCACAAATCCGATTTTTATTTGTTTCTGACTGCCGCCGGTGCTACAGGCAACATCAACCCCATCCTTACCTTCGAAGACGCGTCGTTGTACGTCCGAAAGGTGACGCCATCCCCAAACATTTTAATTGCGCATGCCAAAGTTTTGAATAGTCTTACAGGAAGACCGAGCTTCGAACCCACACGTTGATACAGGGAGTCAAGAGCGGACAGATCGATAACCCCCTTAATGGAAACGTTCCTTCCAGAGTGATTGTTTGCATGACGCGTCATGCCTCCTACAATGGCATATACGTGAACGATCCGTTTTACTTCGAAAACTTTGACCTCAATTCGATAACCCTCTCCGTCAATGGAGAGATTTATAACGGCAAGCCGCTAATAATGAACTTTGATAACCAATTGTTACGCGAACGCCTATATGTCGATCGTCCAAGGCCTAGGTATATCCTTTGACAATGTGGAAAACAGCATATCGTACTCTTACTTCAAGAGCTGACATTGTGTCTTCTGTTTCGACCTTACAGACGACAGGAATGCCAACAACCCTTCTCACGTGTCTTTAGTGAAGAATGGTATAGTGAGAATAGAACTGGCATTTTCGGGTATTTTACCTCAAAACGTTACCGTGCTAACTCTGGGAGAACACGAAGCTATTCTCGAAATTAATGAAAGAAGAAACATGCTGTCAACGGAATGAACACGTTAGAAATCAATGCCATTTTGAGACCGAGGTGCACTACGTTTCTAGGCACCTTTCCTTCGAATCACGTGCCCTCTCTACGCGGATAGTCCGTCGTCAACCTCGACACCTGCAATCCACCCGGAAGCCACTGGGTCGCCCTTGGCTCCTGCAAATATTTTGACCCGTACGGCTTGCCACCCTTATCGTATTCTGTCATTACTTATTTAAATAAAAATTGTTCTAATAAGTGGCGGTGCAATGTAACTCAGTTACAAGCATACAACACTAGCGTCTGCGGACATTACTGTATGTACTATACAGGGTGGGGCAGAAATACCCTTGGCTATCAAAGATAGCTAATGTTAGGATAATGTAACTTTGCATGGTATGTAGGCGAACGGGGAGCCAACTAACCATGAATCGATCACTGACCTTGACGCATATTTTCAAGGTCATCGTGATGCTAACTTTTTACCTATGCTTCGTAGAACTACAGTTTAAATTAGAAACTTGTAGACATTGGCAAGGCATGGCCAATTTCGTAACTCCTAAACTAACGTACCGAATTTCGTTCTGTTTTTTGCATTGGCCATGCCTTGACACTGTCTACAAGTTTCTAATTTACACTGGGGTTGTACGAAGCATAGGTAAAAAGTTAGCATCACGATGACCTTGAAAATATGCGTCAAGGTCAGTGATCGATTCATGGTTAGTTGGCTCCCCGTTCGCCTACATACCATGCAAGGTTTCATTATCCTAACATGAACCATCTTTGATTGACAAGGATGTTCCGTCCTTTCTGCCCCACCTTGTATATGATGAGATGTAGTGGACATTCGTCTAATACGATTGTCAAGGCTCTTAAGACCGTTAAAAGTCCCGATCAGTTTGTATACAAGTTTGTAAAAGACCTGTAACTGAATTGGTCGTGATAATAAACTTGCAGTAAATGTCAACATGTTGTGTTTTTCTTTTGTTTAATTTTTATTTTTAGTTATGTACGCAAACACTAGGGGTTCTTGTTTTATTTAATTTAGCTTGTTTAGTGAGCTACATGAGCACGACAGCTCTTCGTTTTATTCGCTTCTTTATTCTAGGTTAAACAAAATGATGCATCGTTGCGAAGAATGTCAAAAGACGTACACCACGACGTATGGTTTGTCTAACCATCCTAGGAGGGTTCGCACGTCTAGGACTTTTGTTTGTGATGTCTGTGGAATTTCATTTACGACTGGAATTGCCCCACGAAGCCACATCCCCTGTTCTTTTCTACCTTAATCTGTTCACGAATTGTTTACTGTACTACAAAATAAAATCGGACTAGCATGTTTTGACGGAAAACGATTTGTATTGGACGACAATGTACATATACTTCCGTATTTCCACTATTCGACTAGACCACCTCTGTAATTAATCATTGTTTATTTTGTATATATTGTAAATAGAACCTAGTGTACATAGTTCCTTTTTTTTTGTTTAATACAACAATAAAACTTAAGGTTTTCGTGTTGGTGAATATTGGTCTGACTCTCTTTTTTTACCTCAGTGTTTGGTTAGAATTGAACAGTAGTAATGATGATTGCATGGACAGTTAGCATTTTGCAAGAGGGGTTGTGACGTCATTATCTCCCTCTCTGCGTGTAAAGGGTCGTCATTTTGGGGCTTGGCCATCTTGGGGAGTCGTCCTATGGGGACCGGAAGTGAATTCATTGTGACGTCACTTTTACGTGCGTAAGCGCTGTAGGACTCAAGTAAAGTCGTCTACGGTAATGACCGTCATGGACTGGAAGTGCCGTTTTGTGGGGGTTATGATGTGATACCCCCACTTACTTTGTGTGTGGACGCCATTTTGGGCGCCGCCATCTTGGACCGGAAGTGACGTCAAAAGTGGGGGTTATGACGTCATTGCCCCCCTGTGACGTCACTTCCGTGTGAGGAGTGTACCCTATTACACTACTTATACAGTTGATTGTTTTTTATAATTGTGTATTGCATCAAAGCCAGTGTCAGGCATGTCGCTTCAGAACTTTCTGTCTAAACACATAGGAGTTTGGAGTGTGTATATTTTTACTGCTCAATAGCTAGATTTCATATACTTTTATATTCTTCCAAGCTGGACAGGAGTAGGTTTATGCTCTACAGTCTTGTACAAGTTTGTTTATCATAAGCGTCTCAAGCCACTGGCAAGGTCATAAGATTATTACAGCTACTGCACAAAAATAGTATTTTAATGAATTCTTGATATAGTTTGATGTGCTGCAAAAAAACTAAAATCTAAGTACTTTCATGTTCTTATTTTATAAATAACATGAGATGTACTGCCGTATTCAAATTAGTGATGGCCAGTAAATATGTCCCGCATGTTGTGACTATGAATAATAGACAACTGTTGAAAGGTCAATGCAAAGTATGTGGTACAAGGAATGCTCAATTTCAGAAGAACAGAGGCTCTGGATTGTGGAACAGTGCAATAGAAAAGTTGCCAGTGGAACTTCATCTTCCGGGCTACAACTATTGTGGTCCCAGAACAAAATTCAGCAAGAGACTGAACAAAGGAGATGCTGGTATCAACTATATAGATGAGGCCTGCAAACTGCATGACATTGAATATTCTGCCAAACCAGACTTGGAACGAAGGCATGAGGCAGATAGAAAGTTAGTCTCTATGCGGCAAAAGTAGCAAAATCTATCAAAATGGGTATAAATGAGAAGTTGGCAGCAGCCGCTGTTGCCACGGCTATGAAAACCAAAGTAAAGTTAGGAATGGCCATTAAAAAAAAAGATCCATGGAAACATTAGTCAAAGAACTACACAAACCAGCTAGGTGGCATTTTCCAATTAGGCGCATTGTTAGTTATGGGATAGGTGGTCTAGTTCAAGTTGACTTGGTTGAGATGATACCTTACTCGGAACAAAATAGAAACTACAAGTACTAGCTAACTGATGTTTTCTCTAACTATGCTTTGGCCGTCCCGGTGAAATCAAAGAATGCTAAGTATATCACAGCGGCTTTTACCGAGATATTAAACACAATGGCTAGTCCTGTGAAATTATTACAAACGGATTTTGGCTACCAATTTTAGATTTCACAGCACTAACGAAACACCGTAAAAATAATCTACTACTCGACAAAGTCAGAACTCAAAGCCAGTGTCACAGAACGCCTAAATCACACTTAGAAAAGTGTCATGTAGAAGCGATTCACGCTGCGAGATAAACACAAGTGGATGGACATAATAAATAGTTCTAAAAGATTATAATGACAAAGTTTATTCTACTAATAAAATGAAACCATGTGAAGCAACTAAACGTGATGAGCCCGAAATAAAAAATATATAGTTAAAAGAAAAGAGTCATTGCAAGAGGAAGAATCTTTTCAAAGTTAGGGATCTAGTAAGAGTGAGTAGCAAAATCTATATTTGACAAGGGACATTTGCAAAACATTACCAACGATCTATTCCAGGTGAGTGAAGTGAACAAAACTCAACCAACTTGCAACAGGTATTCAATCAGCTGGACCTAAAATCGCAAGTACCTTTTACGAGCAAGAGTTGCAGAAAATGAGCGTATCACATTTCTTTTTCGTTGAAAAGAATCTCGAAACAAAAAAAAATTAAAGGAAAAAACATTACCTCGTCAGATGGAGAGGGTACGATGAGGGATCTGATTCTTGGTTAAATTAGGATAGGCCAGCAATTGTTAAAAAATACCAAAGATTCAGTTTTGTATTTATATTATAAAATACAGATACCAGGATGTGAAATCATTCCTGTTCACCTCAAATACATATATATTAATTACTAGCTGAAGCCTGTGCTGTGCAGGGGTGGTGATTGATACACTATTTGTAACATTGAGACGGCTTGGCTCCTCACGTGTTTGTTGCAAAAAGTGTGTATCCTGTCTATGTATTTTTGCACACACTGGCTAACACACGCTTATTTTCATTCGCTTTGCTCACTCACTGAGCACCTCCCTTGACTCGGGAAGTCGAAATTTTATCCGCGGGCTTTGTCTTTTTTTTCCATATTTAATAGAGTTTCACCAATCCTTTTATTTTACTTGTCCACAACGCCAGAACCTTTAGCAAGTAGTTAAGGGTGGTGCACGGGTGGTGTTTGATTCACCGATGGTTTGTGCTATCATGTGTTAGTTGTGGAAGGCGTGTAAACCGTCTATATGCCGTCTATGTATTTTTGAGCATGCTGGCTAACAAATGTTGATTTTTGTTTGCTTGACTCACTCGGTAAGTGCCTCTCCTAACCCAGACTCCATCCACTTTCATATGAATATTTCCACCGGAAGTAAATAAATACGCCTTTGTACACTGGAAATAAATAAATAAGCCTTTGTTCAGCAAAGTCTAAATCTTTATTATTTATTATTAATATTATTATTTTTGTTATTCTTGTTCAATATTTAACGGAGTTTCACTAATCATTTAATTTTAATCATCTAGCATGACAGAACCTTTAGACAGTGGTTTAATGTAAAATTGCATATACGTGTAGCATTGTTTTATTCATTAAAAGTTACGTTTTCTGTTTGCGCACACAAGCTAACAAAGACTGATTTTCGTTGGCTTCACTCACTGAATCAGCACCTCCCCTGACGTGGACTTCATGCACTTTCATATGAATATTTTCAGCAAAAATAAATAAATACGCCTTTGTACAGCAAAGTCGAAACCTTTAGCCCGGCAGCTTTGTTATTTTTAAAAAAATATTTAAACGAGTTTCACTAATCCTTTTATTTTAATTGTCCACAATGACGTAAGCTTTAGCAAGCGATTAATGCCTCATTCAGCGTGATGTGGTTTGGCCCGGCATCACCTAGCACGGCCCTGACCCTTCATCAGACTCCATGGGTTCATGTACGCTATTTTTTTACTTGATTCTAGGCATAAAGTAAAGCGCTTTCAACATTTGATGGAGTTTCACTAATCATTTGATTTTATTCGTCTACAACGAAGAACCTTTAGCCAGTGGTTTAATATTAAGATGCATATACAGGAACTGAAGCATTGTTGCGTCCATCGATTCAGTTTATTAGCAACAATCATTCCGTTTACAAAAAAAAACGAATATTTTTTAATTTGTTATTATTAGACGGGTGTCCGCATTGGTCGTTTGGCCGTCTGGGTTGGATGGCGGTTTTATAATACTGCAACTCGTTTTTATTAATGTAGATTAAATAGAGACACCAGGACATTTTAAACAACATCTAAAATCTTTATACTGATGGAGAAAACAAACTTTATGTGCGCTTATATCCTACCCAAGATATTATGTTGATATATGATCTCGGAGAGAGACTCAGAAATAATTACCCACCAGAGTGCAGTGTTTCGACAGGGCGTTGGGGCGGAACGACGATGCTACCCGCTGCCACCAAGCACTGAGAGTGCCACCAAGCACTGAGAGTACAGAAAAGATATGCACATTGTAGACCCATTGATGGGATGCGTATAGAAGCTCTACTGAACTTTTGCGTCCGGAAATTGGTGACTTGTAAAGATCAAATTTGTTTGGGAGTAAATTTCATTAGAAAAGGCCGAGAAGCAGCTCTGTTACGATACGGAGGAGTTTGAATTGCTGACAGCTTCCATCGAGCATTCAAGTCGGATATATCGAGATCCCCCAATTTCTCCCAATCTTTCCAAATACTCGATTCCTACTCCAGCTATTCGAATCGAATAGGAATCTACCAGCAGAGAATTGAAAGTCACCCCTACACTTTCGGCAATACAAAACAGGTGAATGTCGATGCCTCCAGAATTCCAAATTTTCCAACCCTTAGATCCTTGGATAGTCTGTTACCAGGCCAAGTCATAAGGCAAGTGGCGAAATATTTCCTAATCAATTTTTTTTTTAAATCCCACAGAAACCCATCCTGTCTTCGGACTGCAATACGACATGAAAACTGGGGAAAATGAACATCACAAATAACCTGTAAAACTATTCGAGAACGACATAAGTGGGCAGTAAACAGTATGTTGGAAGACGAGGACTTTGGAGTTTGTTGGTTTTTAACGATTTGAAGAAGCCGTTGTACGCTCCCGTAGTCAAAGCAAGTTACGCTTCTCTTTTAAAAGGCACGAATACCATTTACCAAAACAACGATCTGGGCACTTGAAAACGATCAGGGCGTCTACACATGACCCACAGGGGTCGTCAGGAAGTCATAGCACTTTGGGCAGTATTCCCTCTATTGTTACTGATAGTGCTAATAGTCATGGTATGTCTGTAAATGCTCCAAAGCGACTTACTCACGCAGAAAAGCTAAGTCGTAGAGCGATAAGAAGTACACGGGTGCCTAAACTCGCCAACCACACATGGTTCCCGTTTTGTCAACGTCCCCTCGACGGTCACGACGTCTTGCAGGGAAGAACCCTTTGTAACCGTTTTAGACGACTTCTTGAGTTAAGACTTTATTATATGTAAAATTGTACTAACTAATTTGTTGGGTAACTCTGACTAGAATGTAACATAACGATTTTCTGGTTGTTTAACGAATACTAAAAAAAAAGGTTTTGTAACTTCTACTAATATATACTAACAAGCTGCATAAAACGTTGTAAACTCCTGTAACTTCCTCACATGCTTGTTGGTGGGGGAGGGGGTGGGTGTGGAGGAAATGCACTCAGCCCCGCATTTCTTGCCACTTTTGCTCCCCAAACACCAACCTCTGCATGCTCTCTGGATCTGCCCCTCCCTTATGCCCGTGCTGGGGGAGAGGGTTGGCTGTGGCAGGAATATTCGCTGTGTTCCCTTCCTCTCCTTTTTTCCCTCCCTCATCTTGGTTCTGCGGTTGGTGGTGACTTCAGTAGCACGGGCAAAGGGTGTTGGTTGTTATAGTAGTCATGTAAAGACTAGTGTGTGTCTTAAGTTTGGGTCGCATAACAATTGGGTTTGATAACAATCGTTTATAGTAGTGAGGTTTGCGTGTATCCATGCCAGCTTGGCTACTTTCTAAAATACTAATTCTTATCATCTCATGTGTGACATCACAGATGAGATGACGTATTGGGTTAGTGTTAATATGACTATGCATTTTTATAGTGACTTGCACTTTTTTTACCAAATTTTGGCGTCTACCTCCTTTGAAGGTTGGAGTCAGAAAGAAAGATGGCTTCCGGTTGTAAGTAATATGGCTTCCGGTCTGCTCGCTCTCTGATTGGTCGAGAGTTGGTCACGTGAGTAGAGGGCATTTCCGGTCAACCCTCGAGCGGTAGGAATTCTAACTAAAAATAGAGGATTATTTTTAAGTAATATTTCTCCGATTGGTTGAGAGAGCTCGTAACGTGACCGACGCCTGCAGCGCCCTTCCGACTGAGATTAGAAAAAACTGAATAAGACTGGTGGTAATTATTTGTAGTCTTTCAAATCTGATCACGACTAGACATGGATGTCGGTACACAAAATGATTTATCCTCGATGAAAGACATTCCTTCATTTGAAAAACGACTTCGAAACGTTTATGTTCCTTTAAGTCCATTAAACCCGAAGGTAAAATCGAGTTGCATTGATTCTTGCGAACGCATTTTAAAAATAATGGAGGTTTAACCTTGTCATGTTTACGGACTTGTGATACAATATGGCAACACAAGACTTACAAAGGAGATATTCGCAAGATCGCTAGCCTATCGTGCGTAGAGATGCTCCATTGACTCGTATAGCATCAGTGGTGAATCTGTGGAACTCTATTGTTTCATACGTTTTGAGGGAAAAAGTGGATGTGGGGTTTGTGATTTGCCTTTTAAGAATGATGGTTTCATCAATTGTGCCTACAATCGTTCTGTTTTCAACAGAACCCATTCGAAGGAATTTTTTGTCAATGTTATATGCTAAAGATTCTACTCTCGTAGAAACAGTGGCATCCCAAGAGCTGCTTAGTTGTGTAGGTCAAGATAGCAGCAAAATTTAGGAATAAAAAAAAAGGAAAAACAAACAGCGTTCTGTAGTGTAAATCGATGGTGGAAAACAAAAATAAAAATTTCTCGCTGTTACTAAAGTTACACGTCCGAACTCAGAATCCATTCTCTTCAAAAATGTCAGACCGTGAACTTAATGCCCGTCTTAATGAGACAGCAATTACGAGGTTAAGCGACTGCATACAGACATTTACAACCTTCGTCATAAACCTGCTATTTGATATGGTTGGCAATACGAGCGGGGAGATAAGGCAATTTGTTCTGGACACCAAGAATGAACTTGAAAATACTTTTGAAACGAGAATAATGGAGGCTTCGCTTAGTAATAGCTTACTGATGAAGTAGCCTAGTTACAAACTTAAAAATCGTGCACTACAAACGGATTCAAGCGGTTATCCTCAGTATTTAGCTAACGGTAAACGAATAACGAATGTGGCTCCGGCTCTCAACTCTAGTGACGTCACCATCATAACGTGGTGCAAGCAAAATTGCCTTTCATTAAATAGTCAACGTAACGCCTTCGACTCGAAAAACAAAATGATAAAGAACCTCTCACAACCTACTGAATCCACGGATGCAGCTGCTAAACAGTACGTAGATTTCACAAATAATTTATATGTGTCATTCACTTTTAATGAGCATATTAATCAACCCTGGTTTGTTTTTGCTCGAGATGATAGTTTTTTTATGACACGAAAAGCAAAGCTGACGAGAATTTCCTTGTTTCGTGAAAAACAGAATGTCGATTTAATGGTTAGAGTGGATTTTGGAAGGAATCCATTTATGTTCCACAAACCAAGTTACTTGAAAACAATAGAAGAAATTCCAAAGACAGACATATTCATCGAACCCGGACAAGCCATTGTGGTTTCTAATAGTACGTAGGTGAAAGAATATTTAAAAGATACGAAAGTAGATGTTTTCTTTACTTTTATTTACATTTTTTTTACATTTTTTTGTTTGTTTTTTTGCCTCCGGTCCTTCTGCCTCCTCATTAGCTTCTCTTTTTCTTTTTCTTTCATTGTAAAGAAGTCGAAGAATTAGCGAATAGAACAATACTTTTTAAAGAATGTTTTTAAAACCTGGAGTAGCTTACTTTTCCATTGTTGCCCCCATTATTCTTCTTACACTTTCTGTAATTCTTGTCACTATCGGCATGCTAAAAAAATTTAAAAAGGAATTAAAAAAAGTTATTTAAAACTTTTAGGTTTATATTACTTACAGCTCACTTTCTCTCGTCTCGGGGTCAATGAATGTGTGTGGCATTCTGTAAAAAAAGAATCATGTGATTACAAAAAAAGATTTAAAACTCTTTGTGGAGATGAGACGCGCTCATTCGTTGCGTGTTGGTCGAGCAGATGGGTCCTCAAGTTCAGTTCAAAGACGGGAAAATGGATCGACAAGAAGTTACAAGTTTAGAAAATGTTGACATTGATCAGACTGTCAGCAAGTTGGGCGATCTCGTTCAAAAACTGTCAAATCAAACAGGTTCTGTTTGTAATGAGGCAAGTAACAAAAATTCTGAAGAATATTATGCCACTTTAAAAGGACTAAAGGAACAATAGAACAATCGTTTAGACGCACAAGAAGATATTTTATACGAACAAAAGTATACTTTTCAAGCTTTTCAAGCAAGTGACTACTTACGACCGGATCCAGAAGAAAATTGGACTATAACGTGAAAGGGCAACACATTGCTAATTTAGGAACACCAGTATATGAAGCCGATGCTGTAAATCTAAGCTACGCACGTGAGAATTTCCTTCCATTAATTCGAATCAGAACTGTTTTAACGCTAATCAGAAACGTATCGTTAACGTTTCTGAGCCAAATGACGAAAATGATGTTTGTACAAAACGTTACGTCGACGCTCAAAAAACCAAGAATTTGCGAACAATAACTTTTACAAACACTACACCAGCCTTAGCTAATAAACGCTGGAAAAATGATTTTTTTTACAACGAAGAAAATTGCTGTAGAAGATGTGATCGTATTTTCTAAAGATCCCAGAACCAACTCCCTTATTAAACTGATGCTTGGTGATCGTGAAATGATGCTAGAAAAACAAGCTTTTGAGCGGTCCGCAACTCTAAAATTGAGTAAACCAATTTTAGTTGAGGAAGGGAAGAGGCTAGAGATTTTTAACGTTGATGAAATCCCAACATATTTCAGAAAACCGAATGAATTTCACAGCATTGTAAAAGCTGATATTTATTATTCATTTGTAGAGTAATAATTTTTTTTCCTATACTAATATTACTAGTATGTAAAAAATTAAAGAATGAACATCTTTAAATATAATGTATGCAAAGAATACTTACTTTTCTCTTGACTGTGTAAGCTCTTCCAATGGCAGTTGTGATGTGATGAAATCTTTCCTCGATGGAATACAACGTCACTCATTTTAATCTCGATTTTATTTTTTCTTGTTCGACACTAGGAAGAGGCTGTGGAGATGAAAGATCTTTTCATCGCATCTCTAATTTCAGTTTTCGGAGACAAACACTTCAAAAATAATATGATATTACAGTTTTTAGTTAGGTCACCAACCTGTTTACTTGAAAAATGTAGCATAGTCGCATCATGACATTCAAAAACGGTTATTGCCATCTCATGATTTTAAGAGATTAAGGGTTTCATGAAAAAAAGGAAAGCTTTTCAAGAGAGCTTTACACGTCTGCAAGAGTTTAACTTGTGTTCAAAGTGTCAGACAAGTCTTCAACTTGAAATCAAGTAAGATGACACTTTTTTTTAATATGTTATTAGGTTTATTTGAAAAAAGAGAATAAAGACTAATGTGACTTTGTTCTCTCTTTTTTTATTATTAAAATGGCTTCCATACTCTTACCAACAATGTCTCTCCCTTTAAGTGGCACCGACCACGCTTTTGTGAATGTTGACATATATGCAGAAAATATTCTTATTCATTTAAGAGACTACACTTAGAGCAACTTCGAGGTTTTTTCCATCCAAAATGGTATTCCATTGTCGCTGCAACAATGGAAAATGTTCAAAAATAATTTCGACATTATTCAAACAAACGTGGTCGATGGAGACATGCACGCAGAACTAGATCAAGGCCAAATACTGATCTATCCTCAGATCGAAAACAACCGGAAATACATTGTTTTCCAACGTGAAGATGGGAAACAATACAATTTAAATTCAAGCTCATTTTCCACGTTGCGGTCATTAGCACCAGCTATCGACGTCATGGAGACGAAATTGAAATCTGAGATGGAGAACAAAGGTTAAATAATGACATAAAAATGTTGATACACGTTATCGGGTGAGTTTTTTTTTGTTGTGTTTTTAACATTTTGAAACGAAATTGCCTTCAGACTGTTGTGAGAGTTTTATGGATCTTACAGAAAAAGCTACGTGCGAAGCTTATGGAATAGTGTGCTGTGTTTCCAACAATTTGCTAGCGAGAGGACAATCTTTTACAACAATGACACTTTTTAGTGGCGAATATGAGTTAGTGTCACATGCCGAATCGCAGCTGGGGGAGCATTTATGGCTTTATTTCCGTTTCAAGAATGTAACATCGCAAGAGAAAGTGATGAATTTGTTAAAACTGAATGAACTCACTACAGACTATACTGTGCATGCACTCGTCAGTGAAACAAGTCGAAAGAGTTAGATTAGGAAAATGTGTAAAAAAGATCCTGAAATGCTCGAACTATTGCAACCTAAGGAACTGAATTATTTGTGTTTCGAAATGCGTCTCATTAGATGGTGTGAAACATATTTGCATACTGACTTTAAATTTGATTCTTTTCTGTTTGAATACTCTGCTGAGTTCCCCTTTATCATTGCATATTTGAATTGGTATCGTAAAATGCGTGCAGATAAAAAATAGTATAAAATATTGTTAAATTTTTATTTTGTTGTTATTTGAAGAATAGAGTGCGTTGATTGTAGGTTGCGTCGTCCAGCTACTATGGTCGTTGCAGAACAACCTAATTCGGGGAAGACGGAGTTTTCGGTTGACCTTATTTTAAATAATCAACAGTTGATTACTCCAAAACCTACACAATGTCTCGTAATATATGATATTTGGCAAAAAACCTACGACCATTTGAAACACTATTGCTGCATACTGTTAGCATTCTCTCAAAAAGTAGACCGTCCAATGATAAGAGGTATCGACTCTTATCAAGCGACTATCATCTTAATAATAATAATAATAATAATAATTTATTCAGTATAAATATACACACATTTCATGTGCATGCACGAAGCTCAAAGAGCTTGTATGTGCCCTGTACATATCCAAAACATAATTTCATAATAATTTCATAACATGTTTATTTTTTACATTATATTTTCCAGATTTTAACACACACACACAAGTAAACAATTACTAAATCAATAAGATAACGAAGATGCAATTTACGTTTGATCAATTAGACTTTAATAAGGTTCAGCATTAGCCAATTCTTAATTTTTTTTGATATTGGATCTGGTTAGGGTCTGTCTGATATCCAGGGGTATTTCATTTAAAATAGTTGGAATATTATATTCCAGTCTTCTTTTGCCATAGGAGTTTGTCCAAGATGGTATTTTGAGCCATGCCGCATGATTTCGTACATGTCTTGAAATTTTAGTCTGATATGTTAAATCAAAAAATTATTCGTTATTACTGTCAATTTAAAAAGTAATGAGAAGTTCATTAGGCTGTATTTCTTCAGAATATCAGTAGTTGACATTTTTTGCGTAGATCTAAATAATGCTTTCGTTGCTATATTTAGTACTTTTCGTAGATTTTCCATGTAGTTATCCGTAGTTGATCCAAAAATTGTACATGCATATATGACATATGACAGAATCCAAGATT
>JAHWFP010064568.1:0-12535 GCA_023313725.1 Lithobius niger
TTGCGTACATCGGAGGTGTAATTCTGATTGAATTAGGTATTTTGGAACGTATATTTTCGGTTAATTTAATTCTATGTCATCTTTTATTACCATAATTGATTTTTTCGTTAGCACATTTGCCAAAATTGTCGTGAAATTGCTTTGTTTGCTGAAAAGCAAAGTTTGGTTCACGTGATCGTAAACCGGGAACAACACAACGCAAGGCCGCCATCTTGATCGCGTTGGAAAGCTGGGATTCCCAGATTCCTTGCCCGCTTTGAATGACTTCATCAACCCCTACGTCACTGCCTTTATTCAGCGAATGAAATGTGCCTTTGCAACGGCTGTTGTTCAAACTGTTCGGTATTGCGAGTGCCGATTGGTTCGTTCGAGGCATGTGACCCGTCATCGCGAAGGGGCTGTTCACTAGTGACATCACACGAAGCGAATCAAGGTCACATCCATTGGTGGTAGTGGGTTCGCGTCGCTGCGGGCAGCCGGTCACAATGGCACCCTACAAACAATTGGGAGTGTGCTTTCAACGATCGTGAATATTGAAATAAAGCAACTTTAAATTATCTACAAATGTCGTAGCACTTTGAAATGCGTGAATCATCTTCATAGCACTCGTTTACGCACAATTTCAAATAAATAAAAGATACCAGTACAATATCTTCAGCAAATTTTCGAATGGCAATTCTCTGGAGATTTTGGGGCTCAGACGACAGTCTTCTTTAGGCAAAAATCAGAAATGGCACTCCACTATGTCATGTTCGATCGTCGTTACGATTGTCTGCTTTTCGAATCGGCGTTCGAACGTAGCCTCCTTATGTTGGTGAGACGTGCAAAGGAATTCCCTGCCGTGTCAAGCAGCACTTGGCTGACACCAAGTAGAATGAAAACAAACGGCATTGCAGTGCTCCACATGGATTCGCACCACAACATCAACTGGGAAGGCACTGAAACCCTAATTAGAGTCCCAGAGATGAGGGGCCTGGAGTCCCTGGCTATTCAACACCACATCCAAGAGAAGGTTGAACTGATGAATAACCAGGGACCATCCAGTCCTGGAATACAGTTTCTCTCTGTAGCGAGTTTAATGATGAACTGCATGCGAGAGGTGGAAAACCGGCCTTGCAAGTGGTGGAGGCTACGCCGAACGCCGATTCGAAAAGCATACGATGGTAACGACGATCGAACATGACATAGTGGAGTGACATCTCTGTTTTTTGCCTGAAGAAGCCGTCTGAGCCCCAACATCTCCAGAGAATTAAAGAGTCGAAAATTTGCTGAAGATACTGTACTGGTATCTTTTATTTATTTGAAATTGTGCGTAAATGAGTGCTACGAAAACTTTAAATTACTTTTTACGGTAATAAAACCAAGATAAAACATAAAATAATGATATGGAAGTAATACGGCGTTGCGACGGAAGAATATCCAGAGGATGTTATCATTCCGAGTACTGCGAATTGAAATTTTCGTTAGCGCTTTTACATAATCGAACTAAAAGATATTTTTTAATAATGAAAACGTAGGACGATGGTCCCAATTATATTTCTGTTCAAAAATTTACAATATTTTACGTCTGCAAATTTTTATGCTGCCAGACCGCGTAGTTGTTTTATTAGTATTATTACAACTTATTTTTGCGAGGCATGCAAGTTGTTCATGGCGGCAATGTTTTCGCCAGGCATGGTAATGAAAAATGATGTTTGTCCTCAACACACGTAATAATTAAAAATTAATTTTCTGTTGTGTAGTCATTAGTCATACAAATTGGTGTTACTTATAGATAAACACTCTTAAAAGTTATACACGGGCATTTTGATTATAGGCCTAACAGAATTGGGTAAGGAGTTGCTAAAGTTGATTAATTTTTTTTCTCGTAAAAAAAAACCCAAGACCATTTAAAAAAAAAGTTGTTTCTCAGGCATCGCCGCACGGACCTTTTTTTTTTCATTTTCCTTGCTATTTACCGCAGCGCTTGCAACAAAATACGATTACAAGACACCGGACAAAAAAAAACCATCACGAGTACCACACCAACAATAGGGATCAGAGTATATCATCATTGCTCTTATTATTACTATCTATTATTACTCTTAACTACAGCAATTATTATTGTTGTTGGTGTGGCTAAAAAAAAAAAAATGTAAAAAAAAAAACCGCCCGCCCGCATGGAAAAATTTTTTTTTCTGCCCGAGAAACAACTTTCTTTTTTTAAATGGCCCAATGGTCCCAAAAATAATTTTGTAGGCTAGCTTACAATATAATCTGGTGCCTGCAAATTTTTAGGTGCCTAGAGTATTCAGTTATTTTGCTGCTTATTATTTTACCAATGCTTCCAAGTTTTTTATGGTAGCCATGTTTTGGCCATAGGCTTTGTCGAGCAGAATCTTGAAAAATGGCTTGGGCTAAAAGAGTTAAATAATTACAGGCGTGAAATTTTGCAAAGAAAATCCTAAAATTTAGTGAAGCAAACAGTCAGCATGTATTCTTCATTTATTACTACAGTTTTGGCGAGCAGTAATTTGACTGCTAGATAGTCACAAAATGATTTCGAAACGCCGATGAATGGTTGCCAAATTCTGTTGGTATCACATATCAGTGCTTCTCTAAATTACATCGGTCACGCTGTTGAGAAGCCTAAAAATGTAGTTGGGGTTACAGTGGTTATTGTTGCGAGAATTTTGTTACGAGACAGTCTAATTTCTAAGAGAAAATGTGTCGGTCTAGAAAACGTACGATAAAACCCTTTCTCTTCTTTTTATATATATTATGAAGGTTTTAACGAGTGAAGCAGGAGAAGATCCTGAGTGCCATGCTGCCAAATTGCTGGAAGTTATGCTTCTTCAGTATAAAGGAAGAATAGACCAGGTAATAGGCCTTTCTTTTTTTTTTAATCTTTTTGGAGCGAGTCGCTGTATTTATCCTCAAATTTTTCGTACATAAAATTTGCATTTTGCGCTCTTGAGGAACTGGATGCATGAGCCAACTGATCGTAAATTTCCATGCCAAAGTATAGAAGTAAGCCAGTAAAACCAAGAATACTGTAAATCCACACAAATAAACCCTGGGCTTAATTTCGAATTTAAGCCCATGCGCTGCCATGGGCTTGTGTGCAGGGCAATGTTTTTTTTTTTTTTATATGAAACTTAAGTGAACATTTTGCCTACAAAAATATTACCATTTATTAAATTGTCGATCATATTTAAGCTACATACTGTAGAATCCCGAATAGAAGACAACTCTTATAAGAAGAGCACCATTTTGGGGCTGGCATGTTCTAAAGAAATAAAAAATAAATGGCTGCGATTATAAAACTGGTGACTTTAGCAAGGATTAGTATTACATTTATTAGTTGGTATACTAGTAAATTCATACCTGGTCTTGGATTCGTAGCCTAAAATTTTAATTTGATAGCTTCGACTTTAGACTGCTTACTGAGGCCATTTTCAAAATGTATTTAGTTTTTGCCAACTAATTCACAAACTATTTGAGCAACTGGCATGAGATTAGCATCAAAACCGGCCAAAAAATGTAATAGTTAGGTTTCGCACGCGTGTATAAGACGATGCTATTTTAATGTAATTTTCTCGGTAATCCAGTATTGGGGCAGCCTTAGTATTTTTCCTAGACACTTGAACTCCTCTCGATACTGGACTCGCTTGATGCAAATTTTGCTCGGCTCGACTCAATTTAATTCTACTCACATTGTTGTTCTACTCGCATTGTTGTTAATCTTGTCCCCTTATTGTTCCCATCCTGCCTCGTGGAATAAATGTCTTATTTAACAGATGTTTGTTGCTTCTAGTGCGTTCCTTCATTCGTTGAATTGGCCTTGGAGAGGCTAACGCGAGAAGTGAAAACATCGGAGTTAAGAACGATGTGCCTGCAAGTGGTTATTGCAGCTCTCTACTACAACCCGCAGTTATTGTTTGAAACTCTAGAAAAGATTCACTTGCCAAACAGCACAGATTCCATTACAGCACAGTTCATCAAGCAGTGGCTCCATGACACGGACTGCTTTTTAGGGTAAGCTCTTTAACCATGATATGTCGTCAAAGCTTTTGGTTTTCAAAAAAGGTTTCAATTCTATGTTGGGAATTGACATGAGCAGCATAATGGAGGCCCATAGGACCAGAATCTGGAGTGCCATGATAATATTATGGTAACCCCCATGTTGTAGTGGTCGCGACTCGCAATGGTTACACAACATGACTGAGTTACCGTACTGGTCGACTTGTAAGGCGGTTCAATTATAAGGTGAATTGCCGTTTTGGGCTCATAAATTCAATGAAAATAAATGGGAGTGATTATAAGGTAGACGACTTTCATCCAAGATTCTCCCAGTGCCTTTATTACCAATATAGTTGATATTATAGAATAATAGTTCAGCTAATGCCGATTTAGAATCATAATCTTTGTCATTATAGATTTTTTTTTAATTGTGTAATCCATAACAATTTTTAAGGTCCAGTTCTGGTTATATTTTAGTTTTTGGTAAATAATTCAAAAACTATCTGAGCTACTGACTTCTCATTAGCACCAATTGATAGCTCTCGATAAAACGATTCGAGTGGCATATTCAAATTTCAAAATTTGGCCGAGTTATGGATTTGGACGCGAATACAAGACGGAGATGCAGTTTCAATGGAACAAATTCAAAAAAAAATACCGTCTTATAGTTGGGCCAATACGGCAAATTGTTAATTGGATTCCTGTTGCTGGCTGGAAAACGTACATTACCTGTGAATTTTGGCATTCGTTTCTCGATTGTTGGTGTTTTCCCTAGAGGTATTCTGGTTGCTTGTAGCCGTCAGCTCGTAACCCGGATGCGCATGCGTCAGTGAATCCCTCACTGTAAAAGCGCGACAGTGCGAAAGTCAGCTATAATTTTTCTTCTAGCAAGCCACAGACTGGACACGCTTTCGCTTTCCCATCCGGCGCCATTTTTAAGACCAACTGGCCCTTTCGTCGTCCAAGACTTCTGCTTCTGCCGCCCGAAAGATCCCAGCAGCCCCATGGCAATATCCAAAGGCACCCAAAAAGATCTCCGCCGTTAAGACCACCTTTTTGCCTGCCAGCTCACCAGTTCCCCAGTCTGATGATGTCGCCGGCCTTTCATCTACAGGACTGCCAACCAAGCTAGCCCCGGCTATCACTCCCGATTCTAATGTGCCCCTTTCACACTGCAAGTCGACCAACCCCGCCCGCATGATCCAGCTAGCGAACTGACCAATACTGCAGCTACTTCATCCCCAATGGATCTTTCAACATTGGAAAGTAGCGTACGCTCCGTGAAAGAAATGTATTAGAAGCTCAATCGTAAACTCAACGTGAAGTAAATCATCTACTGGATCACATCATTCGCGATTTTCATTATCGGCATCCGCTACACCATCGTGTGAACTATCTTATACGAATGACGGGGTTGCAGCTGTCTCATCCGAATCTGATCGCAAGTGGTCTCACTCGTCATATTCCCTTTCGTCGAAGAAACCCCGGTCATCTCCGGCAAAGCGATTGGCGCACGCTTTCCCTTTCGTCAGCCTCCAACCCCTCCTTCTCTGCCTGTGACGCCCCAGCAACCACTGTCGCGACAAGACTACGAAAGCGACTTAGCTTCCGCCTCCGTTTTACAACACCAAATGAATCTAGACCTCCCTTTCGCCGATTCGAATGAATAGCACCCGAACCATCATGCTGATTTCCCAGAAGACCCACTTTGATTTGATGACCAATCAAACATTCCCCTTTCGGGCCTACTAAAACCCGTTAAAGATACCGTCCCGAATTGTTTCATACAAACCATCATCTTCTGAACACGTCCCAAACCATAACTTTTGGATTATCAATTGGCTTCGGCTCTCGAGATTGCAACCAGAACAACGAAGCTTACTTGTCCAATCGACTACGCTCCTCATCAATCTCTTTCGGAATGTCGGTATTGTCCTTGGCAAAGGTGAGCCACTCAAACTCGACAAGGAAGCACCCCCACCACGGCCTGGCTGTAAAACCTGGTTCTTCAAACCTTTCGGTGACGGTTCGGCTGATGTAAGAAACTTTGATACCTATCCTCAACCTGAATTCTCACTGCAAAAAATAAAATGTATTTTGGAATCACCCTTTACATTCCAAAGAAAGCCGTAGTTCCCTCCTATATCTTACATGATAATGAGAAATTACTTGGGCCGATCCCACTCGTTCTGAAGTTAAGCATCTATCCTCCCTCATTTCCCAACTCTTTCATAAGGCGTGCTTCGCGACATATCATTTGATGAATTGGTTGACGAAAGCGCTCTGTAGTTCTACGCTTTTAATGAGACGTTGCTCTCCAAATCGCTTCAAATCTCAACGACTCGACAAAGCATCAATTATGGAATCAACTCATTCATGACTCGGACACACTGTTTCGTGGTCTGATCCCCAAATTAGCACTTCATCTCGATGTCTCCCGGAAACCAAAAAAAAAACAAGCCCAAGCCACAGCAAAAACCTTTCTCGAAGTGTTTTAAACCCTTCTAACAAGGCAATATGGATAACTGGCCAAAATCCAGACAACACCAAATAACAGCGACACCTCCTACAACTGCCACCGCGACGACCTCCAGTCCTTTCGTGGCAAGCCTTCCAACAGACGCAAAGGTCAAAACAATTGCAGCACCACTCCCGACGGGCGCAGTTGTTATTCCTCCCCAGGAACGAAAGGGAAACCTTGCAACAATCAATGATGCCCCATCCCTCTCGTCACATTCAGTTGAGGGCTGCCTTCGTCATTACCTCCCCTAAACAAATACGATCCATCATTTGTGGAGGCTTTCGTCCCACCTTCATCAACAAACCACCACTAACCCCCACCCCCTCTCCCTGGGCATTTGCTCCCGCCGTGAGCCGACGCCTGTCGTCTAAACTTCAGTACCTCATGACAAAAGGCACAATAAACCCTCTCAAGCTAGGCTTCTACAGCTCAATCTTCCTTCATCCAAAGAAATCGGGTGGCGAAAGACTAATATTCAACCTCGTACCACTCAACCACATAATGGAAAACGATTCGCATTCTACAGAAGACGCCATACTTTACGCACCTCTCAAAATAACGAAAACCAGTCCACAATTTTCAAATTTTGTAAAACTAGTAAAACTTAGTAAATATTTATTTCTTGATCACCTGAAAGTAAATATTTATTTCTTGATCACCTGAAGAAGACAGCAGGAGAAATTTCAACAAACAAATTTTTCAAAGCTGTCGAAAATTTAAAAATTGTGGACTGGTATTCGCTATTTTGAGAGGTGCGTAAAGTATGACGTCTGCTGTAGAATGTGAATCGATAGACTCTCAATGTAATCGCAGCCATTATGCTATATTGAACGACCATTTCAAAATGGAGACCAATCATTAATCATTAAACCCAAAGGATTGGACCATATTAATAGACCTGGAGGGCGCCTGTCTTCATGTTTCACTGCATGCGTCAGTCCATCATGTTTTCTGCTTCATTTACAACAACGAAGTCTTAAAGAGTTCCAATGCCTTCTGTTCGGTCTGAATGCTGGACGTAGAATTTTAACCCTTGTACTAAAACCAATCCTGGCTCATCTTCACCTAAATCAAATACTGTACCGACTACTAAACAACCAGAACCCACAACAACTCTGTTTCCACCGGGACTTCACCATCGACCTTCTCAATGAACGTAAAAACCTTTCGGCATGAACGTAAAAAAATCAACTCACCCCAGCTCAGACTTTCATCTTTCTAGGGGTCTCATTCAACCTTGTCTCTGCAACAGTGATGGCCTTCACTGGGCAGGATAGAAGACTTCATAACCCAAGTTAGGGCTTTATGTCAAAATACAAATCACACTCTTAAGAAACTCAACTGCCTTATCGGCAAGAAAGACTCCATGGCAAATCTTGTCCTTTATGGTAGATGGATGACGAGACCTGCATCGACACGGAAAGGCAACCCGACCAGCTAAACCGCTCTCATCCGACAGACGAACACTTTCTGTGGTGGTCAGACGTCCCCACGCTCTCACAGACGGTTCTACTCCACGAGCCTCCTCCAGACCTCCTTCTCCTAACCGACACCTATAGCTTATCACGAAACATCCGGCCTATGCACGGAACAAGACAGCGAACACATAAATGTCCTAGAACTGAAGGTAGTCCTCAAGTCGTTACACCACTTCCAACATAGCGTCAAGGGGAAAGTGGTCCAAGTACAAGCAGACAACACCACAGCCGTGGCCTACATTCGAAGAGGAATGAGTTCCCACCAACTCCCAAAATAACCTCGTCAATCTTCAGACTGTGCATCAACTCAACTCGAACTTAATTCCACTCCACATTCTGGGGAACAGGTATGTTATTGCAGACTCACTCTCTTGCCAAAAACTCGCTTCAGGAGAATGGACCCTCAAGAAATCCACCGGCGAATATCTATTCAACATTTGGGGCACCCCATTGATTATCTTATTCACCATGAGGCACAATGCCAGACTACCCTTTTCATCATCCCAGCCCCAGACGACCAAGCCTAGGCAGTAGACGCTCTGACCTTCCCTTGGAAGAACCTCTACGCTTACTCTTTTCCTTCGCTCGAGCTTCTACTTCAGGTCCTTCTAAAGATAACCCTGTCACAAGTTCTGTTCCTACTAATCGCTCCAAATCGGCCATCAGCAGCGTGGTTCCCTCAACTTCTGAAACTGGTAATCGACATTCGAGGAAGTCTACCAGCAATTCAAGACCTGCTATCGCAACGAAGGGCAACCAAATTCCACCTTAAACACCAGCGCTCTAAACCTTCGCGGGGAGTTACTATCTTCAAGCTCGTCAAAAAAACAGGAATTCATGAAGAGAAAGCTATCAGTACAGGGACTCAATCGATAGAATATATGACAGCCACTGGACAAAATGGTTTCATTAGTGTGACAGAAGTAAAGCCAATCCACTCAACCCCCTCTGTCCGAACTTTGAAATTTCTAAATGATCTTTTTAATGGAGGTCTGAAAGGTTCAACAATCCTGGTTTACTGTTCAACACTGAATTCGGTCTTCAAAGCAGCAGGCAGCACCACCCTCTTCGATGACTACCATATGTTCTCCCTCATCAAATGGTTTAAGATTAAGTGTCCAGCAACTCGTCGAGTATTCCCAGACTTGGACTTTCCATCGTCTTAGAATCTCTAATGAAAGAACCTTGTGAACCAATACTAAATAGCTCCATGAACGTTTTCATCCGCAAGACTGTCTTCCTCATAATATTGGCAGCAAGCCTACAAACCTTATCAGGAGACCAGCTTTCTGCATTTTCACCCTAGGTGTCACGTCAGTCACCCTTACGCCAAGAGCAAGTTTTAGAGCCATAACCCAGAAACCTTGCGAACCAACCAAACCTGAAAGCCTTCTCTGCCGAGCCTGTGCACTCCGCTTCTAGCTTTACAGCTCCATGGCAGAATCAGTGCGGCGGTGTTCAGCAGTCTGCGACGTACGTTGCGCGTCGCAGACAGCTGAACGCCACCGCAGACAAATTTTGGCCAAATTTCTGCCGTTTTGTCAATTTTTGACCGATTTTGACATCCCAATACACCATTTTAATCGTCTCGACAAGACCTTTCCGTTGGTGCAGTAGCCAGATCAATAGGATAAAGCACTAAAAAGTTATCCCATAAAATCCAATAAACATGTGGCTAACCGTATGATAAAAACAGATTAGCTGCAGACAAATTTTTTCCGACAATGGATGTTGCAGAAAGTTCTGCCTCTGGGCTTGATAGGACAGACAGCAACGAATGTCATAGGGACAAGAACCAACTTTTCTTACCGTTCAGAAGAGACTTTGGCAAAACTTCGGCAGGCACCATCGCAAAATGTATCAAAGATGTCATCCTAAGTGCATATAGTATAACCTCGTTAATAAGAACTCTGATAACAAGAATTCCCGCTTAATAAGAACTTATTTCAAGATTTTGGTTGGTCAGCTACTCTGTCAGCACTAAATATATACTGCTATAACGAATTCTGTTAATACGAAAGTACGGATAAGACGAACAAATATTTACAATTCTAGTTTATTTTTACGAATTTGCTGTTCGTGACGATTTCTTTTTCCTCCCCCTTGAATTTCGTTTTGTTTCACCCAAAACATCAATCGCTAGTTGACTCCATCTCGGGAAGTGATAAGAGTTTTGTCCGTTTGCGCAAACACAAAGGTCAAGGACGAATGAAAAGAAAATACCGTATACCGGTAGGCTACATTTTTTTTTTAAGTTGCAGTCCAATTTCTCTCGTCCGTTTAATAAGAACTACGGTTAATAAGAACATTTTTAGCAGTCCCCTTAAAGTTCGTATTAAAGAGGTTTTACTGTATGAAAAAAAGAACATCAGTTGCGCAGACGACAACATCAGAGTTACGGCACATCATGGGCTTTCCACAACAGCATCCCAGTTCCCAGACATTCTCACAGCAGCATCATGGAGAAGTGCATCCATCTTCACATCACACTACTTAAGAGAGATGATGAAACAGGCGAATGGACTACATCTTCTGGGCCCCATCGCCGCAGCCAGGTGTCGTCAACCCCCCTTAAGCACTCAGAAACAGAAGCAAGTCCCGCAAGACGGAAGCAAGACCCTCATCTTTACACAAATGGCCCTTTTCAGGGCTACCACTTTTTACGAAAGATGTCCAAATACTGTCCGTTTTCACCTTTTTCTAAATGAAGTGTGAAGTTTGTTAACTTTTTGGGGGAACCAGCTCGTAACCATTTTGATGAGGTCTAACTATGAATGCCTAAATTCACAGGTAATGTTCCAGTGGCATCAAGAAACATATATTTGCGATTCCCCAAAGAAGGACTGGCTGAAATTTGTTTCTTTTGCCTATGAAAACATACCCACCCTACCTCCCCTCTTGAGCCACTTCCTTGACGATATCGAGAGGAAAAATATGCCTGTCTTTTACGCTGACGCTCTTTTATAGGGAGGGATGTGCCTGCGCATGCATATTCGGGTTACCGAACTAACAGCTACAAGCAACCAGAAAACCTCTAGGGAAAACACCATCAGTCTAACGAATGCCAAAATTCCCAGGTGATGTATATTTCCTCGGCAAAAGAAACAAATTTTAGCCGGCCTTTCACGGGCAGCCATCAAATTTATGTTTATTGTATCCGTCTGTATCAAAGTGTCAACTATTAGTAAACCAAGTGTGAAGGCAAGAACAAAAAAAACCTACTTTTCACATTTCAGGTTGCATGACAGGAAGATGTGTGTCTTAGGTTTGTGTGCCCTAATGAACACTCCTCCAAACCGGCCAGGAATAATCAACGAAGTGGTGCAGCAAATGATGCCATCACTAATTCTTCTTTTTGAAGGTTTAAAGCGGGCTTATGCAAGTAAGTGATCAGTATGTAACTTTATGCAAATAGACACTAAGTAGGCATCGGTCCAGTGCTCACAGCCTCCTTTTACTTACATTTGTCCGCAGTGTCGTGATTTATCGGATAATTATTTTGTAGGGGTTTGCGAGCCTCGAAAGTTTTGAGTTCGAGTCGAGTTTCCAATCTGCTTAAACTCTACTCGATTTTTCCCAACTAAACTAGACCGATTTTGACGATCAAATATACCAAATTCATAGTCTCGACGAGAGCTTTCCGGTGGTGCACATTAAAAGCCTCTAGTTCAAACCATTTTAAAGTTCTATCCTAAAAACTAGAAAACTAGTTGTAGACATTGCCCCACACAGTCCATTAAGCAGTATCTTAGCTGCTATTACACTAACAAATATAAAAGACATTTGCCAAATGAGTGTGTTAACCAAATACTCGAACTTGGCTCTATACTAGATTCTTCTGTTGCAAACTCGGCTCGACTCGACTTAAAATTATTTTACTCGCACACCCCTATTATTTTTTTTATCATTTTTCCTGACCTGTGAGTCTTTCGTGTTGTGCGTTATCCACTTAGCGATTCTGGAGAGTGCTGGCAGCCTCTCACTGCGAGATTTTACGTTTATACATACGCAAAAAAAAAAGGGGGGGGGGGGACAGCATAGTTCACCATGTCCATCTCTTCTTCATCTGAAGATCCTGTTACCCGAAGTTACCGTAAATCGTGGATTAAACTCAACATGAGATTACGTGGAACCAAACGCAAGTAATGCTTAAGTCGAATACAACGAATGAGCCACATTTGAGAACAGTGGAATGTCTCGCAATCCATCACGTTCATGAGTACAAACTAATGAACATTCACGAACCAGCGTATCAAAATGAGACCAGAATCGCAACACAAGAGCTCACGATCTGTTCTACTAAGAAATGGAAACGCGTCTTGCCCATTCGTGCCAGAATAGACGGAGCCGCTGTCAGCCCTACTTGATTGTTGACTCTTGCAGAGCGAAAATTCAAAATGTAGTGCTCGATAGCACGTGTGTTCAAAAAGCCCGTATGCCTGATGAAGGCTGAAGACAAACTGTTGACATGCTTTTTTGATCAGCCGACAATTCACAAGTCAGTTCTATGTGTTTTGATTAACTTTTGGTCATG
>JAHWFP010064574.1:0-40142 GCA_023313725.1 Lithobius niger
ATGAATTCCGCCAATCAACTTTAAAGAATTTTGCGAGAAGGAACTAGTAAAAATTAATTTTGTTCTTATCCAGGTATTTATTAAAATGAAGGTGTTGCAGCGTATTGCTTCAGATGCTGATCGACAGGTGTCGCAATCTCTTTCCCTCCTTTTCCCACCAATTCCCGACCTTGCCAACGAACGCTAATGGCCGCTGTCTTCTTCCCATCAGCCCTCAGGCCAGGTTCGTTGCCTGATTGGATTGGCTGCCGCGATCATGGCAATATGGAGGCCGACGATGGCCGCTTCCGGCCTAAGTCACGTGACGCTTCCTGCGTTCCGGTTTTTCGTTCCTTAGGATGGATGCGTCTTGTATTAGAAAACCGTATGTTCAGCACTTCGTCACTTGAAAGTTATTCCCAAAATCAGACGACTTTTGTGGATTACTTCTTTAAAGTGAGGATCGTTTGTGAGATTCAAGCCGGTGTGTACTTGAAAAACCAACCACTCTGACCATTCGGCTCAGTTTGGTCACTTTGTAAGGGGTTGTCACGGACCACTTCGCTTAAAACTTTGGCGTTAACACCCTGCTGCCTGATGGCCAGTGTTCCTAGATTGGGGATTTTGCCCCCATATCTAGAGGTATTGATAGCCGTTGAGGTGAAAAAAGGAAACGGAAAATGTTGGGGGCCGGGGCGCCGCGGCCACGGAGAAAAAAAATTGGTGGTAATTCTACGGTGGTGGAATTTATTGGTTTATTACTTCAGCGTTACCTTATTAGCCATTCATTAGTCATTACTCGAATTCTGCATAAATGAACGACTTGCTACTTGGACGTCCCAAGTTTCAATAGTAAATCTTATTGTTTTGTCGTTAAACAAGTTGTGGTGGGTTAACTTTGTTTTAAGTAGCAAACGGTTCTTTTTATTTTTTTTTAGTACTACGCCCAGGAGAATACTACTACTTGTTGCTGATATGGTGATTTTTTTTATCAGATTTTAACATGATTATTAACCCGATTTGCGATTTTTATATAAGATCGCAAATCCGAAGGTAAAAAAAAATCAAAACAAAGTTTCACTTTCGTTTCGCCTTACGAGTAACGTGCAGCGATTATGCAGCGAGCAATGCAGCGATTAAGGTTTTTTTTTTCGTATATATTTTTGTAAATTTAATATTTTTATAATATTTGTGATTATTTTTATGGGAAAACGTAGTTTTTTTTTTTTTAAATGCGGATATTGAAAAACATTTTTTAAAGAGTTTTCTTGGGGAGTAACGCCGTGATTTCGGGAGCAAATGCTTGCAGGCATTTGGCAACGTTGATGATGCTATTCGGCGACAATGACGCAAGAAAAAAAAAGAGTTAAACTTTAATCTGAAGATGGATATTCCCCTCTCCTGGTGTCTTCCTAACAACACAGTCCCTTTTTTCGTTTCACTATGTATGACTGCTTGGTAAGTCGGAGTGTGACCGTAAGTATTCAATTTTTGTTTTTACAAAAATGGTGAAATTATGTCGTGTACTAAATTGATAAATCAGGGTTCGTACTTCATAGACGAAACTATTCAAGGCTTTTCAAAGCTAACTAGGACCAATTTCAAGGTTCTTTACGCAGAAGTCTATCAAAATGATCGCTTAATTCCAGCATTTTACCAGCTGTGATTGTCAGCAACACTGTGTTCTTGGTTGCAATAGGAAGCTAAACCATCCTCGTAAACAATGGGGACATTATATCCTCCCTCCCACCAATGAGAAAGGAGTAATACATCGCCTAACAGCAAGTGAACAAGTACTTGTTCAGCTGCCCCTTCTGACGAACTTGTTTGCACGGCACGGGACCTCTTTTCTGTGTCCAGTCCAATATGAAGCATCTTCTCATGAGAAATGGATTCTGCTGACAAGCTATTTCTATTCATTTATTTAATTTTATATCCAAATTAATATTACTGTTGTGTTATTACATTCCAAACAAAGAATACACTCAAAAAATGCAAGGCCGTTTCAAGGCTACAACCACGCAAATTCCAATTTTCAAGGTTTTTCAAGCCTTGAATTTTCGGTTTTCAAATTTAAGGCGATTCAAGGAATTCCAGGCCATGTACGAACCTTGGATAATTTACATTTTCTAAACTCAGTTTGGTGGGGCTGGAAACCTCAAGGAGTGCTGGAGAGTTTTTTAATCAGGTCTGTCACGATAGGTCATTCGGCAAACTCAGTTAAAGAGGAGACCAAAGCTCTGAATTTGATAAAACGCCATTTGGCCTTCCGTCCCGTTGGATAAAAACCTGAGGCGGACTGAGAGGGCCATTTAGGCTCGGGAAATGGTTAACGTATGCCCCGCTCTTGTGGCATTTGTGGCTCTTGTGGCCGCTCTACAGGCCCTCGGAGCCTATAGGTCCCACACGGGAAAACGGGAGATCTCCCGTGTGGGAAATCTCCCGTTTTCCCGTGTCGCCAGTACGCCCCTGATAAAAATTACAACACTACGTCATCAACTGACACAAAAAGTAACATTTGAGAAAACAAGAAGAACTACGTTATTTACAAAACGTAGTAACTTAAAAAAAAAACCGCGCAAGGACATTGCTTCAGTGAGCAGTATAAAATCACTTCTCACAAATATGATGTAAATCAAGAATTGAGAATTTTACTAAAGTTTAAAGTAGTAATTTTATACACCCCCCCCCCCCCTCCCACCCCAACCTAAAATAAATAAAAAATATATAAACTTCTTAAAAAATGAAAATAAAATTATACACCGAAGAAAATGGGGTAAAGAATTGAGCTAAGTACCAAGGAAAAATGGAGATTGTGACTTTGTCCCTTTCTGATTTTATTTCCCCACGTCAAGTAGCTACCCAACTTCAAAGTGGGGATATTTGAGATCCGGGCGTCTGTCAATGACGTACATCGGGAACAGGATGGGGCCAGGGACGGAAAGGACGTTTCCCGCGGCAGTAGAAAAAGATGACGGAAGAATGTGCCCGGTAGCAGCTTGTCGGAAATATCGTGTCCCCCAAACCCGTACGTCACCCTTCTCATCACACAATTCCCCCCCCCCCTTCCTTTTCTCGTCCAGCCAACGTTATCGTAGAGGCGGCCAGCGTTGACCTTAGCGTCTCAGAGCACGTGTCCGGTGACGGTGAAGAAAAGTCCCTCTCTCCCTGACCACTGGACAGAATTGAAAAAACATGTCAGTAACTGCAGAAGTTGGAGACGTAGAAAACCACAATTGCATGATGAAGCCTTGCTTTTTTTTCGTTTAAATAATATCCAAGGCCTCTAGGAGGTACAGACGGCGCTTGTGTGTATTGGCATGTTTTAACATAGTAGCTGTACACATTGATAGTACACAGCTACCAGCTGAGCCTCTACATAACTTATGTACTGGTGTACACATTTTGTGTACTTTCGACACACGAAATACACAAAATGTGTACTGAAAGTAAACAATTCGTGTAGAGGCTGAAGCGATACACAGTGATGTGTATTACCAGTACAAATCGTCTTCAGAGTGTATATGCATAGGATATTGGATGAAATCGAGTGGGTTGTACTAATCTTGTGGTGGCATTGAATAACTGCTTAATATCGTGTTTTTGATTTTTGATTATTCTTGTTTCACTAATTTTAAGAATTTTATTTCACGGCAACCTTACATCCTGTTGTATACGTTTTAATGTATTTCGCCCTCGTTCGTTAATTATTTGGTCAAACGCAATGTAACCCTGGCATAAGGCTTGATTATCATTGACCCCATTCTAAACCTGTTCTCCGACTCCATAACTGCTAAGTTGTTTTCGGCATACTCATTACAATTTTCGCCACTTTTATTTAAAAGCACAAATCTTTAACGATTGATACAGCAACGAGCCAGAGAAGTAGCCTGTATTCTTGAGGGCATTTTAGTCACCAGTAGTCAGTCGTAGGCGACCAGAGCCAAATTATATATTTGATTCTATAAAAATGAATCCTTGACGTCTGTTTGTCTCTTGACCCAGTTGGAGGCTAGATTCCACGACCATGCTTTGCCACTGAACCATCGAAGTATCAGCAGGCTAAATCTCCAACATGGTCGATACAGCGCATGACATGAACAACACCCAACTCGGCGAATTTTCGTATTCCAAAAATGCATCCACCTATAAGGAATTTTTTAAAAGATTGGTTTTTTATAGTCAAGGTAGCTCAGTCGGCAAAATGGTTTGTGTATAGATTTAAGAATACTCCAATGCTATAGTTCGAGTCTACGATCGCAGTTTTATTTTCAATATGTCTGCTACGATTTAAACGATCGAGATGATCACTTGAATCGTCAAGCTAGAATACATGGAATCCGAGTTGGTATTTCCCATTCCTACGGAATTTTGTTTTCTTCTGATGGCATCTAAATGCGCGGCCAGAGGCGAATCGCGCTCCGTCTCGTCTACCAACGGTTTGAACGAGACTGACAACGCAGTTTATGGCTGGCAAACCGCGGGATAATCTGACCCTACAGCCACTTCCTCACAAACATCTACCGTCTCTGCATGTCCAAATACTTAGCATCATTCACAAACGGATCTCCTCCTAACGCTACACGCTAATCAAAATCCACGAACTAATTTCGCATACATTTTACAGTCAATTTGAAAAAACTTGAAAAATTCTGGAGTTGGGAGTAAAATGAGTGAAAAAACTTTCAAAAGTGGGGGCAGCGACTACCTAGTCACAAAAGGTCTTCTGCATACGCTTTTGCCATTTCGGGATACTCTCATCATTTCGGGCCACGCCCGCTATTTCGGGCCACTTCCACTATTTCGGGCCATTTCCGCTTTATACTTCAAGGTTTTTTAAAATTAATTTTAACTAATTTTTGGACGCTGAATCTATGTTGAAAACCGTTTGTTGGAACGGAGCTCCGCTATGAAGACACTCCCATGTAATCTTAAACCGTGCATCACGCGAAAACCACAAGGATTATCCAAGCCACACTTTGCATGAAAGTAGCACGGGAGGCTGGACAAGTTTTATCAAAAAAAAAAAAAATCCGGAATCGGACATGGGGTTGACGAACCATCAATGTGACAAAATGGACCAATAGCAAGAGCCAAAATCCATACAACAACGAGACAGCGAAACCTTTTCTAATTGTGAAAGGCATCCGATTGTTAGAAGATTGATAGTTGAAACCCTTCGAAACCCTTTGGCCTCACTAGCAGACATGTGTCTGTTAACTGTAAGCAACTAAAAGCCTATTTTGTAAGGCTGGGCCGTTCCCGGTTACCGATTCAGAATGCCTCACGTAATTCCTTACCGACATTTGCAATAAATTGGTAGAAATCGGGATCGGTATACAAAATCCAGAGAGATTGGTAATAAACCAAATTGAAGATACTTTTACATTTCGTCGACCGATTTTGACGTTGGAATACCATTTGCAACGTTTTTTTCACCACCTTTCCAAAGCCCAAGCAGCTGTCTCTTACTGTTTACAAATTACAAAGCAAATTTTTTAATGTTTCGGAGATTTGGTATCGGTAATCGGGTCGGGATTTGGTATCAGCCAGTTTCGTTTAATGATCGGCTCTGGTAGAAAAAAGGTGTTGAGGTTAAATCGCCCATCACGCCTGAAATTCAAATTGTGGAAAATGTAAGGAAAAGGTGCAAGGATAAAGAAAAACCAAAAGTTAAAGGATGAGTTTCCACATTCACAGAGAGAAAGATGCATCAATAACGTTTTCATGATACTCTCCAGCTAAGTAGCTAGCTACCTTGGCCACCTTTGCCTGGTGGAATGATGTCACTACTTTCAAAGGCCGACCCTTTTTAGCCAAACATCCAAACAGCAAAGAAAGCGGAGTCTGCTCCATTATATCGACAGCGAAAATGACGACGGCCCTAGTCTATATCTAGTATCGTTGCAGAGTCGAAAAATGCGTCAGACGGACGGACAAAGTCGCTGTACAGAAGACTAAAGTTGACAACGTTTATATTCATTCACAAACGGATATCTTCCTACTAGTTAACGCCCATTCAAAAACAATCAAATGTAAGCCGAGACGGAACATACTGTAGAAGTTTGGGGGAGTGGGCGACCCTAACGTGATATAACTAAAGTGTGGGAATGGTTTAATGTAGGAAACTTAATAAGTAATAAGACATATTTGGTTGGGTTCTATATTTTATGGTCAATGTAAGATTTTGTACATAGCTTAGCCTGCCACGACTTTACCATACAAGCTATAAATAATTATTAATGTGATGGCTGGTGGTAAATGAATAAGAAGGACATGATGACTTAAGTGAGGAGGACTGCGAAAATTGGGGAGGAATAATAATATTTTCTAGTTAAATTGCCAAATGTTACTTACTGTCATGGAAGACTGGGATGGAATGGGGCTTGGGAATGCATTATTATTGTGATTACCTAATACTAACAATACGTTGGCTGGCTGCACATGCTTTACAATTGATGTGATTTCAGAATACATTGTAGTGTAACAATAAAGCAGGGCACACTTAAGATCGTCATCCAAGCTCAGCTCAAGGGAATCTAGATGCTGGGTCATCAGTCCCAGCATCAGGTCATCTAATATTGACGTTGGCAGGAGCTGAGGCAGGATGAGTCACTACAATACACCCTTGTTTTTGTAACACTTTTTTTGATAACAAAATGATGTAAAAATCAAATCAACGTAAAATCGCACTATTTAAAAACACTAAAAACACACTAAAACACACTAAAAACACAAACTGGTTGGAGTAAATCCCAATGTTACAGTGACTGCAGAGTCGATGGTTGCAGAATTTCACCGACAACCTCGATTCAATGAACGGATACAGCCTTGATCGTTGAATTAAAGATCGTCGATTCATCATCGATTCAATTTCCCAATCGGAGAGGCTTTTCTCCCTGACTTCATCTCATCAGAACTTAGACGATATTAGGGCTAGTCACTGAAATCTGATGTCGTGATTTGGTCGAGAATTGACTAGTCATGGCTGATGTCGAGATTTGAAATATCAAGGAAATCCCAACATTACTCCACCTTCTAACAAAGTTAAATTTAAGTTACAGTGATTTTCATCTAAACTTTCTGTTCAAAATTAGTCATAATTGCAATCCTCTAAATTAACCAATGTGGCAAACACCTCGCATTTTTATGGCATTAACTCATTGCAGGACCGAGTGGTTTAAAAACAACATCTTAAGGGCAAAAACCACGTCCCAAGGAACACAGCGAGCTTTGTGAGGGAGGGTAGAAGTCAGCCTCCTCGTCACCAAACCAAGTTAGTGAACTCTCAGGGTTTTAATACAGCAACTGAGTCAAGACCGGGACTTTAAAAAAAACAGCAATGAAGTGTTTTAATTTTCTCTCTACCTGTTGCCAAGCAACATCCACACACTGCAGGCAAACCCATCCTCACCAACCAATCTAGCCAACCAAACCCAACGCAACGAACGCCAGCACAAACGCCCGTATCATATTATTTTATAAGCAAACAAACGATTAAATCAACTAAATAATTAATTAAATAATAATAAAATAAAATAAAATAAAATAAAATAAAATATTACTTAAATTTTATTTTGTTTTACGTTATTATATTATATTATATTATATTATATTGTATTATATTATATTATTATTTGGCAATTCGGAACGCCACAAACAGAAACAAATAAAATCCACAGTAACCACCCGGTGATCGGTTTTTGCAATTTATTTACATTTTATTTATTTATTATTTTTTTTTTACTTGGGTTTTCGGTTAATTTTATTTTATTATCTTATTATTTAATGAATTATTTATTGAGTTGATTTAATTGTTACCACCTGGTAAGACCGCTCTAGCTCTGCAACATCGCGGCTGTTCTACCTTACAGCATGGTAGTAAGCGGGCTTTAGGCTCTACTCAACAAAATGGAGTTCCTACTGATGAGCCGGAGTAATCGCTCGCACCTAAGAGAAAGAGTCTGCTAAGAGGGGAAACTCAATATCACATTCATGTCGGGAAACTGACGAACTCCAAAACAGTAAAGACTTACTTTAAGTCGAGGTTGATCGAAGTAACCAGAGACAAGGTTCAGTTTAATTAAGGTCAAAGTTAAGATGGGAGGTTCAGTTTAATTAAGGTCAAAGTTAAGATGGGATATCGACATTTCTTCTCTCAATCCTGTCTCGCTCAACTGCAACACTGAACTACCTGACGCCGGAAATCGAAGCCGGTTTTTTTATTTTAGCTTCTGTAGCTTCTCGAGAATGTTCCTTTCGCTATTCGTTCACGTGCTACACAACTTATCACTTAGCTGGAAGAGAGATGGCTCCATAGAGACTTTGGTTAATTTCGAAGTAATGACTGACCACCTTTAAGAAAAACACCTTTAACGTGCGGTACTGCGTTAGAATGACGCTAACTAATATTGACCTATCACCGTCGTCGTTCCAACCGCTTTTCCCTAATACGCCAACCAATATGTCGAATCCCGGAATCGTGCTAGAAAATAAAAGTGATTGCGAGAGACAGGATAGCAGTCTTCCTTCCCTTCGGCTTGCGTCCGGAAGATGGGAAGATTCCCTCCCGCCCTTGCCCTAAATCAATAAAGCGAGGTCTGATTGGTTCAGAGGAAATGGTTTATGAGACTGACAGAGAAGGAAAGAAGAGAGTGTGGCGCGTCCGGGGACTCGGGTGTGTGGGGACCTCACTGGCCATCCCCAAAATCCTCTGACGTCAAAGGAACTGCCTTAACCAGAAGGAACAAATGGTGCAAAGGGCGCCAGGAAAGGGTGATGGGTACTGCAGGACGTCGACGGACAGGACCTTCCAGGCAGTCCAGTCTGCAAATTGAGAAAGGACTAGCCCAATAACTCACACTCAAACGACCTCAGAGATGACGTTGCGAAGTGCAAGCTCGCGCGCGACCAAAAGTGGGAGTCATTGCTACCAGCTTCGAGCCATAAAACTAAGATGTATAACGCACGTGAAATCTCGCCGGGGAAAGTGACGTTCGTGAACACGTTCAACTCTCGCTCTCCGAGGCGTCGATGTTGCCGCCGGAGATTCTGCTGACTTGGGTCTGCTGCTTCGTCGGACTCACTGACTGATTCGCTGACTTGAGTCGCTGACTGTCACCCAGTCATTACGGATCCAACGTGCGAGGTTGCAACAGTCACACATCGAGTTTAACGTGGCCATCAAAAAAACCGTTGCCGATCTGTAAGCGTGGCTGTAACAGACGTAATGGCGCGTTGCTGTGTGACGTCGGCTGAGCAGATGACGGTCGGGTGTGCAGTGATGACTAACTTAGTATGCGTTTTCGGTGGTACAAAAGTGGTTACTTAGAAGTTAGCTTTCGAAGTAAAGTATAGCGCTTGCACCGGACTCTAAATCCTCACATTTCAGAATATGCTGTTCTCTTATTTTGAATTTCGTTGTCGGAGTTGAAACTTCATTCTCCATGCATTCTGAACACGTTGCGCACTCACAGAGCACGTCATTTTGTGCATCTGTAATCTCCACTTGAATTTTGCAATGACAATGCACATTTAGAGGTAAAATTTGCACAAAATGTGCACTCCCACTGCCAGTGCGCGGAGACCGTTTCCGTGAACGTTTTGGGGCCAGTTCTAGGTTGTTAATGTGTTGATGAAAAGCAAGGCTTTGTGTTCTGTGTTGAGTTTGGGGTACATTTATCTATCTTGGATTTGCTGGGTGTTCCTATTTTTAAGTTTTTTTTTAGGTATGGGGCAGTGGAAATTCTTGTTTATCCTTCTAATGTATGTCGTGTGGGAGTGTGCGTGGTTGTTTGCCTCGTTGATGTGGTTCAAACACTCGGTCGTTGTTGTTATGAACCCCGCTAAAGGATTCTGGGCAAGTGGATGGGTTTTCTTGGCCGTGGCTTTGAGGGGAAGCTGGTGATTTAGCCCCCTACCCTGTAAGTATCCCTGAGAGCCAGCTTATGTCGAAAGATGGGTAATTCTATGCGGAGGGCTGTCGTATGACTGGTTTATCTGTCAGTGCAGAGAGAGCTCATGGTTTATTAGTGTTTGTTTTCCGTAGAGATATTTCAGTCCAAGCCTGAAATCGCTACAAACAGTGCTACGTATGTGCGCAAACAAGATATAACTTCTTATGGGTCCTCCATATAGCACTTCACAGGTTCAGTACTCTTATTGGTCCTCCATATAGCACTTCACAGGTTCAGTACTCTTATTGGTCCTCCATATAGCACTTCACAGGTTCAGTACTCTTATTGGTCTTCCATATAGCACTTTACAGGTTCAGTACTCTTATTGGTCCTCCATATAGCACTTCACAGGTTCAGTACAGCAGAACAAGCCCTTAACCAAACGAAATTCGAATATGTTTGCTTGCAAACTTGTTCTGATCCAATGGAGACTGGAGTAGTCCCACTGCTGTACGAGGACTCATAAGAAAATATTTCTTGTTTGTGTGCAAGTTGCGAGTTGCCAAGCAGCGACGTTTCGGAAGACTCAACGTCGTTATCAAGCATAACTAGACTTTTCAGCTCTTAAAGCTACGTTAAATAATAGAATAAAACGTAACGTTGCTTTATGAGCGGAAAAGTTTGTTTGTTAAATAATAAAGCATGACGTAGCATAACAAGCTTAAAAAATAGAATGTACGTGTGTTTGATAACGGAGAAAAAAACTCCTTCAAAACGTCGCAGTTGCTCGGGTTTCTTGGGAACCAATTGGCTTTATGCAGACCCACTTCGAATTTTTGGTGGGGCTGTATAAAGCTCAAACTCTTTCTACAGCACAGTTGTTTTGGCTGGTAATTAACCTTAGTTATTAGCTGAAATAAGCCTTGGCGAAAATAAATATTATAATAATAAAATAATAAAAATAATAAACTAAATATAAAGTTAGAAATCGGCCTCTTCTCAGAAAAATATTAGCCGTTGGTACAAACCAGAGCTTACACACACGTTATTAAAGTCTATAGTTGTAACTTTTTGTTTGTTTAAAGCTTAAAACACATCGTGAATGTAATTTCACTCTATATTGCATATTATGGCAACACACACATTTTAATAACTGCGGCTGCGAAGCAATAATAGCAAATGGCAATTTCATAAATCCTCACGTCCATTCCAAAAACAGTTTGAATTCGTTCCTACTTGTGTATTCTTCTCATACCATCAAATCGATTACCCTGCAACAAAATGGCGCCCGCTGCTGCCCAGTAACCCTCGTTTAGGACGCAGATTCGCGCGCGCGCAGGGCCCGAGGCTGGCTTTGCAATTACGAGTTAATGTGGCGCATAATATTTCAATCATTAGTAGAGGAGGACAAAACCGCGGAGAAAAACGTTAATTGGTCGAAACAGGATGCGAATCTCGAGGTCAAGCTAGCTGGCAGCCAACAATGGCGGAGATCAATGACGTCATTAGAACTACCCACCCATGTCATCCACCAATCGACATGCACCCTAGTGGAGTTTAGCGGTACTACATAGTTAGTTTGAATGGAAGCGACGGTAGTCTGAGAACTTTTCAATTCAATCGGCCGTTCCTTAACCCATTAACGTAAAATCCACCCATTCTCCATTTTAATGGCTGGCATTTTCCAATCCAAAATGGGGAATGAGAGGAAGTTTCCTACTTCCCCCCTTATCCTGCCCCTTCATTAGTTCCAAACAAAATTGACGAGCTTTGTGATAAAAAATAATTGACAAAAAGAGTTTGTCAATTGTTACGTTTTAAGGGTCAGGAGATTAGATCCAAAACCTCTGGGTTGAGAGGTGGGATTAAGTGGTTTTGTCTGGGGAAGGGTTACATTTTATTGTTTAATGATGTGTCTCTAGGTTTGTTGCAAATCTTGTATGTTGCCAATGTTTGCTGGGGCCTATGGCTATCTGTTTAATCTGTCGTACAGGTTAAATTATCTAGGCATTGTAATTTCATTTCCGGGTCCTGCCTCTAGAACCTTTTAGAAACTTTCGTTTCCCATAATACCCTTGTTATTTAGCTGTTGTCAAGGGTAACCAAACCGTATTTAAGAAATGGAGTCAGCATGCAAAATCAGTTAGCCTTCGGGCAAGCCACCCGACTGGTCCTCCTCCATCCCTCTTAGGTCTACTGGTTAAGGGAATTTTTGCTACCTAAGCCTTTAGTAGGCCTTTTTTTACGAACCCTTAGTTAGGGTAGCTTCCGTGGTTAGGCCCAAAGTAGGCTGAGTTTATAAAGTAAAAATCACAAGGTAAAGGGTAAACGAAGCAAGCAGTCTGCATTAAAGACTGGCCTTGTGAGGATACACGATACACTAGTCTGAAAAAGAAAGAAAAGGCAACTGCCCCGACTGGGACTTGAACCCAGGAATTCCCATTTACTAGCCGGGCGCTCTAACCAGTATGCTACCGGGGTCACCACTGAGAATGATTGAACAGCTACTTAGCTTGGCTGGAGCCTGTAGCCAGAACCCGCCCCGGTAGCGCAGTGATTAGAGCGCCCGGCTAGTAAACATGAAATCCTAGGTTCGAGTCCTTGTCGGTGCAGTTGTCTTTTCTTTTCTTTCTCAGATTAGTGTATCGTGTATCCTCACAAGGCCAGTCGTTGATGCAGACTGCTTGCTTCGTTCAGGCTGAGTTTCTTTCGGTCCATACCTAAAGTGCTGGGTATAGAATTCCCAAACTCAGTCTAGACCTCTCTCCCACTTTGCTAGCTTTTTTCGTTAAGGTTTATTCGGTATTCTGAAAAATGAGGCAAGATGGCGTGGTGGTTAGCATGACGATCTCAAAGTGCCGAAGGTCCCGGGATCGAATTTAACCTCAGCCACTCCTGTCATTGTTGGGAAGAGAAGGGTCCTGCGAAACCTCATGCTCATTTCGGTTGTAGCATGTAGAAGCCCCTACGAATATCCAATTGGACATCTCGACTTCTGGTACTATGTCTTCGGATTGGTGCACTTCAAACCTCCAAAGCATTCCGAAAATCCATTTTCATTATTATTTGATGAAACAAGGAGAATCAGCCAATGATGGCTAGAAATCCTCTGAGATCCAATGTGAATCATCACTTTTTATGGGGGAGGGGGTTACAGTGAAAAATCACTGTTTTTTTATGTGTAATCAAGTTCAAGCAAAGCAAGTATACAAAACAAATGTGTTAGGAACTTACTGAATAGGTACGAGCAGATGATTACATGATGGTATGGCTGAATAGAATCAAGGTGTTTATACGTCCAAGTTGCGGCTCAGTAGTTTTAATATATAAAGACGGTTGATAATTTGAGCTTGCCTAACAAACTAAAAAACAGGCTTTTACCATCACTAATGAATATGGATAGGCGGGGAAATTCCCTAACATTTTCTCGTTATGATAACTCGAAAAATATGCGAGACGCAGCTTGCTTTGCGGGAGGCAATGAAATTATTTAAAAATAATACAAGTATGGCTTACAATGTACTGAATGTTAGCAATATTATAACATATGATCGGAAATTACAAGATTCTGGATTCCCTAAGTCCTAAATTCTGCAGGCCTTCATGGGTCTGCCATAGAGTGGAGTCCTCGAATCAGAGTTGTCGTGACTAAACCGAGGCAGCTAAGCTCCAACTAGGACTAATAACCTTGCCGATTGATGCAAACGTAGTGGTACATCAGGTCAATGCAGGCTTCTGGTAGGCGGCCAAGCTATGAAATAAGAACTGGCCATTACAAGTTTCCAGAAAAGCTGAGTGTGTTTGTTTGTTGTCAAGCAAACTTTCCCCGCTTGAAACTGCTTGCACTCTACCCTACTACGCCGACATGTTCTTTGAGTTTATCGCAGCAAGGAACTGTTTTTTTTTTGGTTTTCCACTGCAAAAATTAAAAACGGAGACACTGAAGTGAAAGTTTGTAGGCTAACACAGGTGTCGTATTACTAAAACTTTGACGATGCCATATCTGACTAACACTCATAGCCAAGAGTAACAAGGTCATCCCTGTTTTAATTCCATAACAACGATTATCACTGCGACCACAATTGTACCTTTCAAACACGCTTCGCACGATCATATTGTCATAAACTATTCCAGCATTTGATCCCATTGGCGAAACCGACGCCTATCTACACTTGAATTGTCCATGCGACAGGTCCAATCTAGACGGTTTTAATTAATGGACTCTCCATCAGCCAGGAGTGGTGCATCACATCTCCCTTGGAGACGAGTGACGGCTGACAGACTGTCACACTTGGCAGTGATGGAGCTTCGTGCGTAAGTAATCAACCAATGATTTCTATAACACGAGCTCGTAATCCAGCCATTAGAGTCACATAATTTAAACACCAACTATATACATATAAGTATAGTTAATAACGTTTCGGACTAACCAATGGCTTGAAGTTTCACCAGTCGAGAGTTGTTTTGAGGCCTGCGGGCTTGCAGTTTCAAGTTGAGGATGACCTCATGTTGACCTTAAGGCATGTTATCTCTCAACATGTAGAGTTTAGAGATGTTATACGAGTCATCTCAGTTCGTCTTAATTCGAATCAAACAAAAATAACACGAAAAAAAATAGAAATCGACAAAACAGTTCGGCTTTTTTTTCCATATTACAAAATATTGCGGGAAGGATGGAGTGTATGGCTGCAACTACCTACTGGATCACCGATTCTTTCCGAGAACCTGAAAACTTTTCTTCTTTTTGAAATTTCTATCTTTTTATCTCCATTTTAGGTAATGTTGTTCCACCTCCCGTTATTTCCGATAGGGCTATAGGAAATACAATAGCACAACAGGCGAAATCAAAAAATAAAAATACCCGAGATGGCTAAGTTGGTTGCATCACAGAACGGTGAGGTCATCTTAATGACCTAAGGGGGGGGGGGGGGGAGATGAGGCTTAATGGCGCGTCGACAGCTTGGTCATTAGCGCCAACCTCAGTCACAGTGCAGCCTTAATGACCTAAGGCTAACCTAGAGTTGAGGATGACGTCATGACCTTATTGCGTAGGTTGCCCCTCGATTTATCAATAAATAGCGTCGAAAAGCAGCGGCTACGGTAGGTAGTGTTGTTCCACCTCCCGTTTAGGCCTACAGGAAATACAATAGCACAACAGGCGAAATCAAAATATAACTAATTCTGAGGTAGCTAAGATGGTTTATAGCATAGTCATGTCATCTTAATGACCTAAGGATAACCAAAAACTTGAGGATGACGTTATGACTTTAGTGTGCAGGTTGCCCCTCGATTTATTTAGGACAGTATTAAAAAGAAATGACTGCCGCGAAGTTGACCGTTGAGTTGCTATCGTCAAAAATGATTTATCATATACAATAAGTAAATATGTTTCAAATACGAGTCAAATCGTAAACGTCAGTGAGACGACGATTATTTTACTGGAAACCACTTGAACAATTCCTACACGTACAATTACGATAAAAAAAATAAAACAATGAATGCAGTTTTAACAATTTTCCCCATCATGGACAGACCGGTAAAATTGTACTTTTATTCAGCATGACAAAACAATTACGTCATTTCAATATGGCGCTTCCTTGACTGCTTGAGCAGCCTTGCTTATGTTTGATCCTTTTTCTTATAAATTGTAAGCAACCCGTATTTATTTAAGTATTTTAGTATTTAGTATTTAGTATTTTAGTATTCCTTTAAGTGTTTGATTATCTGCAGTAAGTTTCAGGAGTACATAAAGTTCTGTGGGAACTAGGAATAACTAAGTCGAAGTAACCAAACTAGGAATTCCAGCCCAGGTACCCGGGTACTCGAAAACCTGGGAACCGAGGCGATTTACAGCCCCAAAAACCCAGCGTTTGGCAGAGCACAAACCACGTTTTCTTGGGTTTAATATTGTGGTGAAATGGAGAAGTTTTCTCTCCCTTTTCGCTCGTTATAGAGTGTTTTCGCTCGATTATTTTTGCGTATTTGCTCCATTACGGAGCGTTTTAGTTTTAAGACCGCTGTTTAGGGCTTTTTCTGCTAACTACGGAACCATTCCTCCCGCATGCGCGGTGGAGGGCGTTCGAGTGGCAAGAAGCCCAGCGCGGGCAAGAGCAGATAGGCTGTAGTATTGCGTTGGCTGTGTCTAAAGGTTTTAATGGGTCTAGATGACATCTATAATCAAGCGTAAACTTTAAGCAAATAAAAATCAGTAAATGAACGTGTTTACTTTGGACAGACGTGATAATAATAATAATCATTTTGTTGCCAGAGTAACAGGTCTGGCAAGGATCCCGGGATCGCTGACTGCCAGCCTTAATAGGGGCTGCATTTAAGATGGGTGTAAATAAAAATAGAAAAAAACCTTGAAAGATAGGGAATGTGAAGGGGGAAAATAAAAACTAAAACAAGATAAAATTTAAAAACCTTGCATATAGGTAAAAACTAATTTTTAAAAATTGCATGACCAATGGAAAGGTGGGATCAAATTAGGAAAGGTGGGTTAGGATCTCAACTGCCTTACCACCAAGGTTAGACCTGCCAGGGACACAAAGATCCCCGATGGTATCGCCAGTAGAATGGAAAAAAAGTGGAAGGGTGGATGGCCATTTGTCAAAAACAAAACAATGAATAAAATACTTTAACATGTAAAGAGTTTAAAAGTCTTAACGTAAGTAGAACGTCACGTTAAATTTAAATAAATATTTCCTCGCGAAGCAAAGACAAGGATCAATGATCACTAATAGTCCACCTAAAGAAAAAGCAAAAGAACAGAAAAGGGCACGGCCAATAAATAAAGGCCGATTGTCAATATGAAAATGCGTAAATTAGATGTTATGAAAATTTCTTTTCAGAAAACATGATAAATCCACTTTATGAAGCGATCTTCTGAAGGAGTTTACACCTTGCAAATTAATTAGATCATTTGGCAGCGCGTTCCAAGCACGAACCACCCTCACTGCAAAGAAATTTGATCGACAGGCCAGTCTTGATTTGGGCACAACAAGCTTGAGATTGTGTCCCCTAGTCCAAGTAATCTCGCTCAGATCAAATAGCGGGAGATCGAGAGACAAAAGTCCTTTTAAAATTTTGAAAGTTAGTATCAGGTCGGTCTTCAATCTACGCAGCTCGAGGGAGTCTAAGTTAAGTCTCTTCAGTCGTAAACTGTAAGGCAGACGGCACAGCTCTGGGATAGATTTAGTGAAACGCCTTTGGATTGACTCCAATTTGTCAATATCCTTCAGTAAGTTGGGGACCAAACAGGGCTCGCATACTCCAAAATTGGTTTCACATAGACCTTAAATGCCCATAATTTGGTGTTAGTACAACCTGACTTAAAAACCCGCCTTACCAGCCCCAAACGACGATTTGCTTGGGCTGCAATGTAGTTACAATGCATGGTTGAACCAAGGTCCCTGTAAACCAAATACCCAAATCTTTTACTGAATCGACGTGAGGTAAAGGTACCCCTTGTAGGGCATAATCAAAGTCGTGATTTCCCTTGCCAATATGCAAACAGTTACATTTAGCAACTGATATTGGCAATTGCCACTGATCAGCCCAATTTCCGACATAAGCAATACTGCCCTGTAGACGTGCAGTACAATATGTTTATTCTATCTGAACAAGCGTTTTCTCCCGCATGTTTCAAGTAAAAAACGTTCATGTTTTAGTAGCAAGAAAAAAAACTAGTTTTCTCCGATTATAATCCAAGAAATTTCTCCTTACGAAAAACATTCAACAATAGGTCAATAACGACTATTTGGACCATACATTTTTTTTTATCTTTCCAAGTTTCAATCTAACTAATGCTGAGTACCAAAACCTGCTTATTAGCCTGCTGGTATTAGTGGACCTAAGAATTTTTTTTTTATACAGAAAGCATGGTTACAAATGGAGTTATCTACACTGTTATTAAATAAATGGAAGCATGTGAACATAAAAGCAATTATTTTGTTTATAATGATGAAACAGTTTTCGATCATTATCAACGCTAGTACATACAAATTCTTTTAATAAGAATGCACTAGCGTTGAATAATTTTATGCTTACAGGTAAACATTTAGATTGGTAGATTTTTTTAATTGATTATTAGTATAAAAATTAAGAACAACTACAGAAAAGCTGTATCAAATTGCTGTTCTCTATAATAAAAAATGTGATTTTCGTGTTTGGTATAAACTTAAAAGAGTAAATAAATAAAAAATAATAATAACCTAATTACCCTGCATACTGTGCCAATTTTTTTAAATAAAAATAAAATAAAGCCAGGTGAAAAAGAAAAGCAAAGAGAAACCAAATTAAAATCTAGGGGAAACTCAACAAACATAAATTTTATTTAAATAAATAAATATAATAAAAAATATTAATGTTCCAGATTTTTTTCTGGGGATTGTGGGGGGAAGGGGGGGGAGGCAAAAATTTTCTCATGTTTCTGGACTCTACAATCTAAAAAGAAGAGTAACACGTAGTTTTACTGTTAGTTCCAATAGATTTTTTTTTTAATATAGCAACACATCTATGAAAACGAAAAGGCTGAAAAAAAACAGCCGACGGGAAAGAAATACCAACGGAAAAAAAAAGCTGCAGGAAAAAAAAAGTTATGAAAACCGTTGGTGAAACTCCGTCCCTGCCTGTTGAAATTCGAGCTAAGGCAACTGGCCTAACTTTACCTGACCTGTAATTACAACGGAAACACACATTAACAGCAAAAGCGACCAAACATTTTTTAAACGAAAACTACTGAACAAATCACAAGTGTAGCGTCCTGTTGAAAGTCCCAACTTAAATAACACTATTTAAAAAAACTATCTTTTCCTTAGGTTAATGTTCCTGCTTCCCTCCATCAGCAAGAATACATCCTTCTGAGTAACCCTCGTAGGCTCCTGGTATCCTACCTTTCAGCCTGATACCAAACACCAACGAACTCGAGCCTTCGAATCCTGGCTTCTTAAATACCCAAGGATAACAATGGCCAGAGGCTACGGTAAACTGGTGTGAGCCGGTCCTAACTGGGTTGAACAATTATAGGACTCGCTCGTCACCCGGATCTTGAGTGCTGTGCCAACTGCCGCGTGTATACGGTGGTTAGCAGCATGCGCTCAACAACTCTGTTAACGGCAAGGTGCACTACGGAGCGATGACTCCGTAGATTTAGATTGCGTGTTGCTGCCAATGTAAGTCAGTTACAAAGCGTAAATTTTTGGCGAATATAAACGGTATCCTCAGTACATGCAGCTAAAACGAAAAACAAGATAATAAAAACAACCAAATCCTGTATATTTGACACATCCAACATTTAAAACTATTACGGAACATCGACTTTTTTTTAACTCACTCAGGATTGCCGGGTTATTGGTCAGCTACTGGCTGCGTGTACTGTGGATGGCGTATATACTCGCCTAAAATTTTACGATTTTAGTAAATGAACTGCAGGGATTCCCTTGACATACGGTGCTTTTCTCGTTTTAACCATGGCCTGGATGTGGAACTTTTAAACTTCGTCGTATGCTGAGTTTATACCTGTCGAACACTTCTTGTTCTTGTTCTTCGTAAATGTTTAGTGCCTTATAATTCCACCACAACGTTACGACGTGAGGTGGAGACTGATCAATATCATTTTAAATGATCCGAGATATGTCAATGGATTTTGGAGATATTTATCCGATATACTGCGATTGATCAAATATTGGATTGATTTCAATATCGATCTGACGTTGCATTTTGCGGATATCGATCGTATGCTGGGTCGGAAACTTAATACTGTTCAATACAGCTCGTTCCTGTGGAACTCTTTACGCAATTATACATTTATACAATACGCTTCTGTAATTACTAAGTATTCGTCGTAAATGTTTAGTGCCTTTTAAATTCAACTATACGAAGCTAAAATTCGCATATGGCATTCCAATTTAAGTAATATTGGTCAGTCGACGACGTGGGGGTAGAGACTGGCTAATAGCAGTTTAATACCCATTTGACAAATATCGTGACGTGATATAACAACGGTTAAACAATGCTTTACCGATTGTTTAACATATTGCGTCATGTTTCATGTTTCTTTATTAAGAGTCTGAAAGGCCCAAAGCCGTACACTCTATACTAGACTCTGCCTAAACCTAACCTAAACTAAGCATATTTAGGCTCACAACGGAGGCAATACGTATAGGATATTACCCGTTTTCCGAGTGCTGAGAGCTAACAATGTCGAGACGCGCAGCGTCGAGACATTGTTTGGATCTGAGCACGAGGAAAGCGGATGATATCCTATTTACAGTATTACCCGGTTTTTTGCTTCTCAGTCCGAAGAGTATTGTTGGTTGCGTTTGGTCGCGCTCGGAGAATGTGTGTGCACACGGTCGATGATTATTGCAGGCCGAGCCATATTTCTTGTTCCTTTTTTGTTATGGCAAGACAAGTTATGGAGTTTGAGGATTTATTTGACTTATCGAGTAACCATGATGAAGACAATACGGACAATATTGGCGTATCAGGTGAAACAGTAGAAGATGCTGCTAACAAAGACGGTGGTAGTAATAAAAAAACAGTTAAGACACATGTTTTCTGGTGGAACGATTAATTTTAATGAAGGTTGCAACGTTATTTTTGATTTTAAGTAGCCTATAAAATGATTTAATTAAAAAAATAGCATTTTTAAAGTCTTAAAACCCATAATGCATACGTTAATTTACTGCGGTTCATGACAAGTAATAAATAAATAAATACTTGCTGAAGATTTTGTATTATTTTTTTATTTTGGTTTGTGCCGTAAATACCATTCCAATTACCAGTCTATAATTCACGGATTCGTTAATTTTCTGTGGCTGCTGACACTTAAATAAAAAAATTTCTTTCTTAACGCTTTTAAAAATTTATGTATTGTCGGTCTACAATAATCAAGAATGCATCCGCCATTTTAGTGCTGAGAGCCAATCCGCCATTTTGATGCAAGAGATCGGCTCTCACCACTGCAATGGCGGATATATTGCACTGTGCGTTCTTGTTTCATTGTTGCACTCCTGCATCGTTACATTGTTAAAAGAGGACTAGAGGGCTTCGGGCAGATGACCAGGAGTGGTTAACGGTCGTTAAACCCTTTGAGAGGCAAAAACCGGGTAATAAGTTCAACAATCTTTCAAGCATTGTTTAACCTAACCATTGTTGGCTACAAATGGTGGCATAATTCAGCATTGTTTTGTTGGCATTATGCCCCTGTTTGTTGTACGTATGGTTCGAATTATGTTCGTGTCAGTGCATTCTTAGACGAACTTCCTTTTTCAGCAACAGGGGCGAACGAGGCAGCGTTTTAGTTTTTCTATTGTATAAGATCAATGAGCTTTATAATGGATAACAACCGAAATCCTCGCGACATTATAAACCAATGCCCGCAGGCGCTGGCTCAGCCTTGTGACATTGTTTTATGATGCTCTCGGTTTTTTATCTTTTAATTAAATGACCCGAGATAATGTTAATGTATTTTGCGGATATCGATCTGACGTTGATCCCCTCTGGCCAGCCCTATGCCCATGTGATACCTACTACAATTTAACCGAACAAAAAAAATCACTACACAACAAGAGGGATTGAAGAGTTACTAGAGTGTAACCATGGCGGACCTTCACATATTGCTGACACTGTAAAGTCACAAAGTGTACTATAAAACTCAAATGGTAAGGGTCCGTTCATTATTCATCAACGGCGGGGGGGAGGGGAGGACGGCGAAAATGAGAGGGGGGTTATGAAATTTTTTGTATGAAGACGGAAGGGGCTGAAAAAATTTTGAAGGTGCTATGAGTAGGGGGTAGGCTAGAAAAAAAACTGCGAGAAAGGAAATTGACAGCAAGTTATAGAATGTTAATGTTACAAATTTGTTTAGCTGAGCACATCCCACAACGTTTTAAAGTAGGCCTAGTACCTTTCGTACACTCACTGCATGAAACTGAAAATTGTACTACAATTTTTCTTCCCCCCCGGGGGGGGGGGGCCCAAAGAATTCAGTAACACCAAAGGGGAGTCAAGAATTTTTTTATATTGATGACGACAATCCCCCTCCTCCCCCCTTGATAAATAATGAACGGTCCCTAATGTCAGTACAAAGGTAAGGTTCAGTTTTCATTATTAAATACAGAAACACGCGTTTAAACTTATAAGCATTAAGTTGCTACACCTACCTTAAACAAAAGACGAACGTAGATACGGAAAGCCATAATAGTTGTCTAATAATAAAAATTATAATCCGTCTGTGGATCAACGCTGTACCTCCATAACTATCCAACCTAGAAAGGTCAAATTTTGCTTTTTTTTTCATTTTGTATTTAGTTTCTTTTGAATCAGTTTTTTTAGTTCTAAAACCAAGGACATCGGTTCCACGAAGCGTAAATCCAGACTGAACAACAAATTGAGCTACCCCACACTAAAAACCTTCAGTAAGTTGCAGAGCTTGACGTAAAATTTGTAAAAAATTAGCTTATTTTTATGGTAATAATTTGATCGGGGGAGGGGGAAGGGGTATTCCTCTTAAAATATTTTTTGGCGGCGGCATTAGTCAGTTTTTCTCGTCAATTTTTTCCAAAGGGTGATCGGCTAGTAAACAATAAAATTCAACCAATCACAACTCTAACACCAAATTTATGGGCCGAGGGAAAAGTGAGTGTGAGATGCCCATAAATGGCCGTTAGAAAGCCGAAGACTGAAAGCTTACAATATTTAATTTTGTGTTAGACCTATTTGCTGATTGGATATTATCATTTCGACAAAATTCCAGTGGACGTGTTTACATAATTGTTATAGAATTTATTCGACGCCCACATCAACATCCGTTGATCCCTATCGTAGTTTTGGGGGTTATGTATGTTGTTGATTTTAGGTCAGAATCGAGGACCTTCACGCATGAAACATCTAATTTTGTTAAGAGCACGATGACCACCTAACATAATGATACGTCAGGGCCACATGATACTTTCCCAGCATTGTTTCAACGCTTGGCTATCATTACTCATGTCATAGATCCATCATCATCTAGATTAGCAACCAAACTTCAACCCCGTCGATTCAACCTTACTATACAACTAAGCCATATCATCAGAGAGAGTCCTAATTAAAGCATTGGACTAGCAATACCAATACATGTTGTGCGGAATTCCTACCTGTGTTACGTCGTTATCAAACAGGACGTCATTAGAACCCATAACCACCCTAAGGTAAGTATAATCGTTTCCAACAAAAATAGTATCAATTTTTAGTAAGAACATAAAACAGTCAGAGGAATCCATCTCAGCTTGAAAAAGAGTTGGGTTTCAGCAGTACTTTTTTCGCATGATAACAATATAGTCCTCTCCTTAGACTGTCTCTCTAAAGACTGCAGCAGTACAAATCAAAGACCACGCTAGTGATCTGCCCACCAAGTTTAATTGTTAATGACTTTATTGTAAGAAAGTCATTGTTCGATTTCTGCATTGTTGCATGGCGGCCACTAACTTTGGTGGGTGACTGCTTGGGAATCCGGGTGTTGCAGTCATAGGGCCTTAGGGCTTCGTCGGGCAGATGACCGGGTGCGGTTAACGCTCGCTAAAACCCTTTGACCCTTTGACTAACTTTGGTACTTTATCTGAAACCAGAGCTAAGCGTATATCACGATGGTGAGGATAAATACCTATGCAACGAAGTAGCTTGAAAATTGTTGAAAATGGGCACCCTGACAAGCAACAGTTGTATTTAAATCAATGCATAAACTCAATGTGATACAAGTGCGTTAAGATCGTTAACTGTTGCTGACTATTGTGACTACTGGCTAATTCTGCTCGTATAAAATAATTTCTGTGACAGATACGAATGAAATTATGTATTCAATACCCTTTTAACTTCAATATGTGCCTTTTATGGTGTGACGTTTGGGAAGGCATTAAGTAAAAAGATAGCAATAATTTGTAATGCTATTTTTCAGTATGTTGGGAACACGACACCTATGATCAAAATAATCATTACCCTTTAAGGGTTCAAAGGGTTTTTTTTTAGCGAGTGTTACCCACTCCTGGTAATCTGTCTGAGTTAACGAGAAACAATGGAAACTGACTACCGCAAATAATCAGCAACATGAACATTACCGATAAAATGGACACGCTACTTATTGTTGATGGTTGAATGCCCCCCCTCGTGTTCCCAGGGGTACCTAGAGTTAGCCGGCTTCTTGGGTTTCATGGAGTCAGCCGGTCTGTTTGTTTGTATTAGTCTGTAAGTAGTTTTTAGTTTATTTGTAAGTTTGTGAGCGAATGGCTTGGAGGCCTTATCGGCTCAATAAAATATCAATCAATCAAATCAGCAAATGCTTCCATTTATATGATTGAAGTCCTAACTCCAGCAAAACTAAAAAAAAAATACATATTTGTTTCTATTCAATATTTTTGACCAAACTTGGCCATGTACAGGGTATTCCTAAAAGGTTTAGTCAAATTTTAACCATAGCTGCTACTGATCAAAACAAAGCAAAAATTCCCCTTAAACATGGGTACGAAATGGCTTCCTTTTCTAGATAACACAGGGTGAAGTCATATAACTTCATAGGTCGTCTTCACCCTACCTATAATCTCATAATGGCTGTAGTAACGGTTTGTAATCATTTTTAATTTACAAAACAAACTGAAAATAAATCAACACTCCTTCAAGCTACTGGCATAGTAGACCTGGCGGAAAATAACTGGTAATCAAAACACTTACCAGAGGGCTTACTAGACACTGCCGTTCCCTGGCCCCCTGCCCGGAGCCACTTGTGATAGTAACGTCGGTATGGCAAAAACAAGTGTTTATAAGATCAGTTTGTTAACAAAACAAACAGCAAATTAATCAATACACTCTTAAGCTGCTGAAATAGTGAGGGAATGGCTAAAAATAACTTATAGATTTACCGGAGGACTTACAACAAACTGCCCCTCCCCATAACCAAAGAAAACCACTTAACGACATGAGCTTTGGTGTGGTGAAAACAAGAGATTAAACAAGTGTTTGTGTCTGACAAGAGACAGTCGATGGCATCAAATAAAAGAAAAACAATTTACAATCCTTTGCCGATTGTTGCTTCTCAGGCATGATAAGCAGTTGCTCCCGAGTTAGTCATTTCTGAAGCACGATGCAAGCAAAACGAGTAAAAGAAATCACTCTGTAAAAGTAACAGCAACTTACAGTGTCCTGAAATGTTTTTTCACGCCATGTGCAATAGAGCAGCGTCAAGTGACGTCATATTGGCTACGAGACACCATTTGGAGGTAATAGCTACAAGGTGCACTAGATTAAAATTTAACGGAAAACAACGGCACTTCTAGTCAAGACAGTGCTTTGAGAGCGGCTTTTTTAAGCTTAAAAGAACGTTGTTTTCTCCAACAACAAAAATCGCGCGTTATAGGCTTAAGATATCCAGTCTAATAGCATTGGCTTCAATAAGACGATCTTCCTTTCTCCCTCCAGTGCTCCTTGCAGCTAACCCAGTTACTGGCTCCACCATAGAGTTATACACAATAATACTACGTCATGTCACTGCCCTATAACAGTAGTACCAAGCACCGTACGTACGGAAATCAAACCTGCCACACTTTCACTACCTCTATTGAACTACCATACATCAGGTGAAGGTGTTCAATGTGACCTCCACGCGCAAGGTGTTCAATGCGCCACAGCGTCGCACCATGGATTGTCGACCACGTTAGAGAATTACAGAGGTACCCCGAATCGCGTTACACCCATTCACAATACGGTCGCGTAGAGTCTGTAGATCAGGAACTGGTGTAGCATAAACAAGATCTTTGAGGTATCCCCAAATAGAAAACTCCTGAGGATTAAGGTCCGGTGTACGTGCTGGCCATGCAATTGGTCCTCCCCTACCAATCCAATACCCAGGGTAGTTATGGTTGGAAATTCCCAAGCAGTGAGGCTAAAATGGGCTGATGCATCGTGGTGCATGAACCAAAGTTGATGCCGCGTCCCCAATGGAATATTCTCCATCAATGCAGCTAGCTCATTTTCCAGGAAATGCCTGTAATTGGGACCGTTGAGTCTGGGATCGCTGATAAACTGGTCAAATGAGGTAGTCCCCTATGCTTCCGATCGTAGGTTTACTCGTCACTGATTGGTCATCAACAGACAAAACCACAGATCTCGGCAGTATATTTCACTTAGAGCAAGCCGTTTGCTTTGATCGAATTATGCCCGTATGAGGGGAATGACACCACCTTCATGAAATGTCGGATTTTTCAGAAACACGAAGAGCTTCGTTCAGTAACTTCATTTAGCAACTGATTCAACTTGGTGAATCAGCGGCATAAAAACTATGTTTAGGTCTACTTAATACGAAGTACCAACGCTGAAGCAGACCAAATTGCATGTTGGATGACTAAACGATGAGATCTAGTAGCGCTACGTCGAATAGAGATCCATCGTAGATTTTAAACATCGTAAAATCGTAAACGTCGAAAACATCGCAGACGTCGTAAAGATTGATGAGGCAGTATAACTACCCAAAATTTTATGTTAAACATCGACTGTTGATACTTCATAAATAAAATCTGCTGTCGAATCTAGTAAGAATCGTTTTGTGAAAAGAAAACCCAAATTATCACGCCGAATGCCACTCGTGCTTTTATGAAATCTATAATTTACGGAAAGACTCGTTGAGTCTAATCATTCGGGGTATTAGAACTGATTTTTTGTTTGTTTTTATTATACTATGCTTGTCGCTAGTCGTTGCTGACTCTTTCTATTTGACCATAAAATTAACGTAACATACGTGTTCTTAAATACATATTTAGGAACAATTTTAAAACTACACTCTTCCGTCATCATCGCACAATTTCATAGAAGACACTCACACAGTCCTGCTAATTTTCCAGCAATGCTACTGACATCATCAGGCACTTCAAAGGTAAAATTAGGATCCCGGTCACATTCTTGCTCTTTAAGGAAAATTGGAAATAAGCCAGCAGCGAAAATTATACTACAAATATTTCGCTGATGGCTAATTTCCAATTTTCCTTAATATTATATTCAGCGATTTGTGTTTAGTTATTCTCGCTCTTTGCCAGAATTTGAAATTTGGTAGAACACGCCTCCTGTATTTACAAGGGAGTGAGTGGGCCATTCATGTTGTATTTAGAAGGTAGTGGACCCTTCATGTATAGGAACTACCTGCGCATTACCTGCCTACAGAGTTAGGGAATACACAGAACATTTCGGCAAATTTTATTTGTTAACTCAATTCTTGACCTTGTTTTACAGTCCTAAACGCTTAAAGAACAATCCGTTGCATAAACAATTTTACAATACTTAAACACGTCCATTCGCTTTCTTTAAGTTTTGTTCTCTCTGTCGATTAATGGCGGTGGATCGTCTGGCTCTTCTTTCTTTCTCTCTAACTTAATATCTAATTACTTACTTAATTTGTTAAATCACCCGCGTGAGCAATTATAGTGCTGTATCACACAAAAAGAAACAAAAAATGAATGATGAAAGAAAAAAGAAAACAATCATAAAGCTTTACTGTATGATTGTTTTCTTTTAATCATAATTTGTAGTACTGTTAACAAGCGTTACAAAATTTGAATCTTCTAAATACACCAACAAGTTAGTAAATATATAAATACCGCAATGTAGGAGGCAATAACACTAAAATAGAACAAAATTACAATTTAAACATGCAAGACAAAAAAAATCTGTAAGTCGCAGATGTTTTTCGTGCCTGATGATTAGATTAATGAAGCATGATGGGAAAAGCGAAAGCAGGGAAAGAAAGTGGGAGCAGGGGGGTAAGGGGAGGCAAACAACGATCCCTTCCCCACACACTAATCAGTAAAATGAAATTTAATTCAAGTTAACCAATTCATCTAACCAGTTAATTTAGCCAAATGTAGCGGCAAGCAGCAAATTAATTCGTGTTCACTTCTCACGAATCTTCCCAAAGAATCAACCTATCTTTATTTAGATGCTAATTAATAATAATTACAACGGCCGACGATTCAGCACTGTCTATTAGCACGAAAATCGAATACAACGTGCAATATGTGTAAAAGACGCTTAGTTGTGCAAACTATACAACGTATCGCCATCGTTCTCTTTGCTTTGTGGAGTGTAAATCAGGAACTGAGATTCGACAATCGCACTTCCCTAAGTTTCATTTCACAGAATTTCGCGTGTCATTAACAGACTTGCACAAAGTATTAGTAGTATGGTCTCCAATAATGGCCGGGTATTATTACGTGCCAAAGGTAATAAAACAGATAGTCCTTCGAATAAAGTAACTTTATGCTCATGTTGATTCATCACTATTATGACATTCCACAATTAAATTGCAGCCGGTGTGCATGTGTTCTCCAGCACCTTCCGTCAATGCAAAAATACTTTCCTCCCCTTGTCTCCTTCTGTCAATGCAAAACTACTCTCCCCATATCATTTCATCAATGAAAAAAACATTTTCTTCTCCCTGTCCCCTTCCGTCGGTGCAAAAATTCTCTCTTCCTCTGTCCCCTTTCGTCAATGCAAATAGTCTCTCCCAACCTCTTCTGTCAATGCAAAAATACTGTCTTCCCCGGCCCTTCCGTCAATGCAAAAATTCTCTTCCTCCTGTCCCCTTCCGTCAACGCAAAAATACTTTCCTCTCCCTTTCCCCATCTGTCAATGCAAAACTACTCTTTCCCCTGCCCCTTTCCAAATACAGGCTGTCCATTTTATCGCGCCCACTTTTAAAACACTGTAATCTTCGAGCAATGTGCAAGTTACGGAATTTCACACCACAGCTGATCTCTACCATGTTTGGGATTTATTCCCATTTGACTACATTATTTATTAACTGATCAGAGAATTGCATAACATGCTCAATGCGATCACCATCATTGTGGAGAACATTCTGCAGTCAGACAATGAAGTTATCAATGCACGTGTTAATGTCTCTTCAAAAATATGCTGTATTGTTAATGTTGTTCTTCAGGTCGTCTGTTGTTTGAGATTTACTGCAATACACTCTGTCCTTAAGATAACACCATAAAACAATTCGTAGGACTTTAGATCTGGGCTTCAAGGAGGCCATGCTTGTAGGGTTCGTCTGGAAACTAACCTGTCGTCGAAGTGTCCTCATAAAAAATCAAGAGTTTCGTTTGAAAATAAAGGTGGTCCCATCTTGTTGTAACCAACAACAGTTTCAAATCACATCGGAGCGTAGCGTAAAATGATAATTTCCGGATTCCAGATTCTGATTCCTATACGCATGTTCTTTTGGACTTGCAGCAATTAATGCCTGCAGTGTTCGATATTCACATCTGTTCTGACAGTTTTCTTTCTGCCTCTGGATTTTTTTTTCACAGTATCATCGCTTTTAAATTTTGCAATGATTCTGTGGATGGTTCGAAGAGAAGGTGCAAGGTGACATCGGACAATTTAACCTTGATGCAAAGTGCTTTTCGTGCGCTGTCACAGACTTTTTCTCATGAAACAATCTCATGATCGTTGTACGTTTACGCATTGAGTATTGTTCCGCCATTTTGTCTGCTCTGACAATGCCAAAGCTGTGGCCTTAAAATGCTGCAGTCCTATTAAATCCCAACGTTTGGTCTTCAAAATGTGATAAAGCGCACGCTAAATTAGCTTACAGTATTCAAATGGGAGCATTTTTAAAGTGGGCACAATAAAATGGACACCCTGTAATATCTTCCCGTTCAATAAACGCCAGCTCCATAGTCGTGATGCGACAATAAGCGATTGTGCAGCAAGTCGAAATCACTGTTTTTTTTTATCATTTTGTTCACTACCGTAATGGTGAGTTTTTACTAACTCAAGAGAAATTAGGCCGTCAGTACTCGTATAATTAAAAAAAAAACAATTTATAGCTCTAAGTTCTAAATGTACCAATGGTTTCCAGTAATGTCACGAACTTATCTCCGTCTCGGCAACACTTAAAACTGGGACGATTTCTTTGCGTAGCTACAAACATTTTTTGCGCGCGTTCGTGATTACCCATGTAGTCTAATTCTGGAACACAGCACAGCTTTAGGCTAATTCTGGACTATACCACTGGTTTAGACTAATTCTGGAATATATCACAGCGTAGGATAATTCTAGAATACACCACCACTTTAGGGTAATTCTGTGACATACCACCGCTTTAGGGACATTCCAGTACGTCATCAGGAAGGGGGAAGAGGGGTTCGCCATCTTGTGACGATTGATGACGAGGGGATGGCCGGTTAATGATGTAAGCACCGTTATCCCAGTAAAAGGGTAGAAAAATGCAAAAAAAAAAGTCCTCAGAAAAAGACAGGGAAATTCAGGGAAAACAGGGTCAAGTCAGAAATGACGTAGTGGAGGGGGTTGAGCAGTTGATGACGATTGATGACGAGTGTGGGAGGAGGGAGGTATTGCAATGGCCAATTTCTTGATGACGTAATACTTGAACGGCCGCTTTAGGCTAATTCTGGAATATGTAGCCGCGTTAGGCCAATCTGGAATATATCTCAGCTTTAGGCTAATTCTGGAATGTACCACCGTTTTAGGATAATTCTGGAATATATCACAGCTTTAGCCTTGGTAATTACTTCTGAGTGGCTATGATCTACTATGATCTCTGGGCTGTGGGTGGCGCTACCTAACGGTTATAAGAGGAGCTATCTAACAGCGATATTGCCCAATAATCCTAAAATTGGTTTGTCATAAAGGCCGTCTCAGTTGCCGGTCGCCCATGAATTTATCTTGAAGACGTAAAAAAAAATGAAAAGAAAAAGTTTTGAAAAGTATTTGGCTTCTTGCTCACTAGACTGGTCACAACTTGGTTGATTTATCGCAAGCCGCAAACGACCCCTGTGACATATTGCCTCCGGTTCTGACGCCATTTATTAATACAGCACTTTGGTGGCAACTTAAAAGGTCAGCGAAGGCCACCCATTTTTAATAAAGTCGAATTCGCTTTTGTTTATGGCTAAGGCGAAATGAACAACTGGTTAATAATTATTATTCTTAGCGATATAATTTCAACCACCATTGCTTTTATGTTCTGCACGCGTAATTGAATTTTGGCCGAGAGCAAGCGACTGAATGAAGGTTCCAGATGAAAATTTGACAGAAATGAAATAAATTTGAGGAAGAAGCCATGGACCATTACCCAGCATTATTAAAACATTCCTCTTCTGCAGACCATGCCGAAAGCTTTCATCAAAGAAGATGGTGAAATGAATGATGTGGGATAAGTGAGGTTATTTTATGAATCGTGGTGTCCAAACTGCTATTGAGACATAAATAGTGTGCAGTTTAATCATGTTAGTGCTCTGTCAAGTTGGAATTTGTTTTTACAACTTCTCACTTGTGCAGGTAAAATCATCGCCATTTGATAAGCTTTAGTTTCACCGCTAACCACTGGTATACAAGGGTCGTAACTACGGTCTACTCTTCTTAAGGCTATGTGTCATCATTTCCTAGGTTCAATTCCCAGACTCAGGATGAAATGTGAAGGTTTTCGTCATTATTACTGCTTACATCGCATCCTTTATAGTTCGCAATATTTGGCCCATCGTGTTTCTTCTTTTACTACCGTTTATTCCTTTTGAAGATTTCGTTATTGGACATTTCCTTGGCAACTGTCCAATGGCTACGCGTAATCTTTAAAGGAATAAAAAATAGTAAAAGAAGACACGTGATGGGCCAAATATGGCGAACTATTAAGGATGAGACGTAAGCAGTAATACTGACAAAAACCGTCACATTTGATTCTGAGTCCGGGAATTGAACCTAGGAAATGATGACACATGAACCTTTCCATCACTGCTGCCCATTTATCATTCTTGAAATAAAAAAAAAAAAATGGTTCCATTGTGAATCTTCACTTATTACCATGTACATGTATAGACAATGATTAGATGGATAGGTTTACGAGGGTTTGTGACTGCATAAAAATGCTAGGGAGAGAATTCAGCAGATCGCACCTGCAAGACGCCAGGGCATTTTACATGTGGTTTTTTTTTTTTAATCATTGCATGCCTTAGGGAAAAATTTGTATCATTCAGTGCCTTAGAAGGAAATTTTTATCATTCCAAGCCTCAGGAAAAAAATTACTATTTATAGTCGGTCTAGTTTGGCATTTCTGAGTACCCCTACCAGGAGCGGCATAAAGGAAAAGTCGCCAACACAATTCCGCCCCATGCTCAACCGTTCCAACCGAGTCCTGACCCCCATGTGGCCAGTTGTCGAACTAGTGACCGTTTTTACTTTTGCGGAAAACGTAACTTGTGCATGCGTCAATTCGCAAGCAATACTGTTTCAAGTTATCTGTAAGCGAGGAAGTATTTTGTTTCTCAAGTCAAGGACGACTGAGTTTGAAATTGCGTGTATTGCCTGTCAGCGCATCGCTGGTTGTCGTACTTGCCAGAAAGTTAAATGCCTGCTGGTACTGCTTTAGTAAATGAGGTTTTGGCGATGTTAAATCGACTGGTTGGAGCCAGAAAGCGAAACAGCAGCTTCTCTACCAGGCGACCTTGTGACAAGCGGTAGAATACAAAGCGAGAGTTTCAGCATGGATACTACCACATCCTATAGAAGTGTACGCATTTATAGGCTCCTGTCTCTGCTTAGTGAATACTTGCTAATACGAATTACAAAAAGAAAATAGGCCGAACGACGAACAATTATAGGCCTAAGCGTGTAGCACCAACTAGAAGAGTATCAACTAATTGCCGTCATCCAGCGAGTAGGGGGAAAAAATCCAGATATTGATCCCCCCATCCACCCTTGCTAATGTTTATCGCCCCTATAGTTTCTTACAAAAGTCTATTCTCAACGTGGTTCTACAAGATCCTAGTAGTACGTTGTAAAGGAGCTATCAAAAGGACTTTGCTAACTCTATCTCATGTATTCGCACATAAATCTAATTTTTGTACTTTCCTGCAGTTGGAAGGTTAAGTTTTCCGTAGGTTGGTTTGAATAAGACTGCTACTCCAGCTGGAAGAAAAATAAGCTAGCTAGACTCTTGTGTTTGCTCACGGCTTAAAATAATGCTTTGGCTTCAGCACCAAGTGAAATTACAACCGATATAGCCAGCTGACGGAGGTTACATTACCTTACGCACCGTTATAGTCTCTCGATCATAAATTCTACGCAGTGCACAGTGAAATCACATACTGTGCTTTGCCGTTATTATTTTTGTCCACTTGGCTGAATCTATAAACACAGATAAAGATATGTGCCGTAAATCGCCAATTAAGGTCAGAAAACGTGAAATTCCCCAGTTGCAGGCGGTGCCGTAACTATGTTTTTTTTCACGATTTATGATATTAAAACAATTTAGATTGTAATTTCTTTCTAGAAATTGACTAAAAGCTTCATACATTTAAGGAAATCAATGTTTTACCCCCTTAAATCGTGGTTTTTCTCCAACTAACTTAACTAAAAGCTTCATACATAGGGCAAACTAAATAAACTAGTAAACTAATAAACTTCAATTCCTGAAGAAATGAGAATAACGCCTTGCATTAACGCTACACCGAACCCAGATCACGTACGTGAATGAACCCATAAACGCGGAATTTTTCGTGATGGAGTTAGCCTAAACACCTTCCGTGGACAGAAGTAAGCTTCTTAAAATAAATTATGACTTTGTTACGGCCCACCAATTTTTTAATCGAATTAATTCTAACAGCCCATGGGTGATTAAAAGGCGATTTACGGTAAGTTTATTTATGGTGTCGATCACATTCCATGAGAATTCATGACGGACAGTTCACTGCCCGATCAGTTAGTAGCGAACAATTCATCACTGGTCAATTCATTGCGTAGGCCTATACAGAGAACTTCGTTCAGCGTTGTTAAATAACAATGAATTTTGGGTGGTTATTTTCTGTCTCAATAAAAAAATAAAATAAAAATTAAATACAATGGACCAGGATATAGTATACCGAATTGCTTTATATCTAAGCAAGTTCGGTCTCGCCGAAGCTTCACATGTACTGTACGTTGTCGTCAGACAATACACGGTTTGGTTTAGTAAAGCTGAGGAGACTAATATTGACACAAACAAATACCGCACCTGGACGAAGGACCCTGACGACAGAGGGGGCCAGCCACTGTTTGCGTGTTTTTGCTGGTCCCCGTTGGGCCAAGATACTTCGTCCAGTTGCATCATACACTACCAATTTTTCCCGTGAATTAGATACCGTACAATACCCCCAAATCGTAAAATCGCTTAAACTTCTGTGCGGCTGCTACATAATGTAACATCGATGTTCTTTTGCACAAACAGATTCTAAAAATATTTTCCCTGCATTTTCTTCCTACCGTGACATCATCTTGACGTGATTTGGCCTCCCACTTGCATTATTTATTGGAAGATGGTTGTAAGTGCTTGCGTTTCCATCTTTGCTTAAAGGAGAAAAACAGCATTCTTCGAACGTAACCATCCTTGTTATGGTTTTAACATATTTTGACGCTCAACATTCTATACTTCAGCCACGATTTAAGCTACAGTTACTAGTACACCAAATTTGGTGTGCACCATGATACGCCAATGTATCTAGTTTCCGGTATAACATAAGAACCTTCAGATCGGCTGTATACACCCACAAATACTTACAAAAATACAGAGCTTTAATTTTCACCCAACTTTCTCCCTTTTTGGCCTTGATCACAACAGAAACAGAAAAGTAGCAACGAAAGATCGCCTCATCAACAAGTTTTATGATAAGAGCCTTTTAGTCTTCTGTGCAGCCGTACCGGCTGAGAAGACTATTGCAACGACTTTGTCCGTCCGTCACTTTTTTCTACTTCGCAACGTTACCAGATATTGACGACCATTGTTTACAACGTTAGATTTAGTGTGAGAAGTTAGTTAAATAACATGGCAAATTAAAACATCGTTACTTCCACATAGCTAATAGACTTCTTCGACGTAACTAAATTAAATAATAACATTTGATCGTCGAATTAAAATCGTAAATTAAACTCCTCAATAAAAACAAATGGATTTTAGCTTCGTTTAAATAGTGTCGTCGCATTGTTGCATGAATGAATAGGCTTACCGTCGAACAAATTCTCCATTAGGCCTATCTTCTACTTACGAAATTAAAACTGCATTTAAAAAAAATGAAAATTAGGCCTAAAATCATGTTACCATGGCAACGTCAAGTTGCTACGAGTCGCTGTTGGCTCCATCAACAGCATCTCTCTCGTCACTTCCCTACTACCACTGATCTATATAGGCTACGTTGCGTTGTAACACTGTAACTGTGTGCCTGAAGGCGCACCGTGTTACAAAAATGAATAGGCTTACTATACAATCCATATCTCCGTTAGCTGCTACTTACGAAATTAACACTGCTGGTTAAAATTAGGCCTAAAAACTGACAATTATGCCTAAAATGTAAAACAGGCCTAAAAGCTAACACATTTTTAACCGGTAATTGTGATGGCTACTGCTTTTAGATTAGTATAATAGAGATAGCTGTAGTAGTGCATGATAGAGGTGTGCGCCTCAACATTGAAAAAGGAGGAACTGTACAGAAGACCGGTGCAACTAGGCAGTCGCGGTAGCCACTTGTTTTTTTTATTATTACTACGTTTTTGTTGTGTCCAAGGCCTAAATGAGAGAATATTAGCCGATAATTAAAGCTCTTGTGTTTTTGCACAAATTTTTCGGTGCACTGCGCAGGTCAGGGACTCTTTATTTCACATCCAAATTCGTACAATAATCGTCTCTATAACTAGTTTCCATACAGAAGGCCACACATCTGATTATATTCTTCAGAACCATCTGGTTGCTCAACTGTTGCAATCCTCCTGTACAACATCGGGAAGTTATCAACAAGATACCAAGATATGTAATACCAAGATATGCTTTCATATCTTGGGCACCTGGCACGCATTGCAGCCTTTTTCTATGCACCATAACACACAAAAATATCAGCAATAAGCAACTAAATCTTCACCAATAAAGTAAGTTGACAGTGAATTTCATTGTACATTTGCACCAGAAACTTGGGATTTTCAATGGTTTTTTCCTTTATTGGTGAAGATGCAGTTGCTTATTATGGTTTATACATTTTTTTTTAGTGTACGCAAAGGACTCAAATACACCCCATGAGTCCGAAATATTACAAATTCTATCTTGATGTGACGTGTTTGTTCTGGTTTCCCTACGTAGCAAGGGAAGATCCCGATAGTTACATATCTATCACCGATTTTGCTCACTGCATCCAATTTCTTACTTCTTTACTGCGATAACTACACACAGCAAACACACAGGAAGAAAAGTCTCAAGTGCTGCACCAAATAGCAACCGTTCAGAAAAAAAAAATTAGTTCGCTTTGAAGACAGCTGATTAAGTACGGACGGGTCTGTGTGGCAGTCGTTTGCCTCAGACGTACCTCATACTCCGCTGCTCCGATTTGCGGACCGATTTTAGCATCGATGCTAATGAAAAACATTCCTCATTGTAAACGATGGGCTTTATTACAAATGCTTATCAAAGCTAGAAATGCGTGACCTTCAACAACTTTATCAAGTGCATTGGGCAAGTACGTAGAACAGTTTTAGTAAGTACCTGTTTCGCTTTCTCTGCTATTGAAGTTCTGAAGGTCTGGACTTCAGGCAAACCTTGGTCATACTGACGTTAAGCCAAGTTAGCCACGATCGTGAATATCGAGATAGCATAGTGTCTAGTGCACCTGAGGCACACGCCAAAGACATAAAATAATAATAATAATGATTTGGTTTAACTACGAGAGTGGCTGGGATCAAGAAGGGGGTGCCACTTACACTTATTCGAGTCGTTTTTATGAGTTTAATAAACTGTGGGGATAGATTTCCGGTGTTTTGAGAAATCGAGAAAGATCTATACTACCTTACACGGTTTTAAAGTGCGCCGGAGAGCGTGCTCGAACCGGATCTTCTCTTAAGGAGTTCCAAACAGAGATTACTGTGACAGAAAAGAAGCTCCTCCAGCACTCCAGTTTCCTAGGCTGAACAGCTAGCCTTATTGAATGGCCTCTAGTGGCCATTTTCGTCATTATTGCTGCTCTCTCGTCAGCTTTAGCTGTTCACAATGTTGGCTTCACTGCGTTTCGTCGTTTATTAATAAACTCGCTCGCGGCAGGTGAGCAACGCTGCCGTATCAAGTTGGCTTTGGTTTTACTTAGCTACAGTCGTAATTACAATCCGTTTAAAACTAAAGGCTGGATTAAAAAAAAAAGAAAACGTTATCAGCCCGTTCGTTTCTAACTTAAAATTAATTTAACCTCCTAATCTGATCTACCATTTTTGTTATAGGGGATGAATTAAGTATTCTTTTCGTGATCATTTTGTTTTAGTGACGTTTAATTGGTTAGGAACGTTAACGTGGGTAGTGATGCCTTGTCATTCGGTTCATTGCCGACGACGCCCTCTGGTGGTAATTGTTGAAAATAGGTACTAGTTTCACCCAACTATTTACTTTACCTTGGTCTCGACCAGGGTAGATTAGTAGGTAGTGACACTTTTCTGAAAACGTGTTATAAAATAATACCTGCTTTCATCAACGGCACCAGAAGGCAGCACGTGTCAGGTTCTCGTAGGAAGCGAAACTCGAAATAAAGAATGACGGCATCGTTACTATGTTAACCATGGTAATAGCAACAATCCCTGCGGAAATTGATGACATACTCGTGCGTGGACAACATGCGAAGTTGAACAGTTTACTCTGTGTTCGATTCAAACCACGTATAGTTCGTTACATCAAACGTGAACCACGGAAGAAGCTTCAGCCTGAACGGCCAATCACTACACTCCTCGGAACACAAAACCATACGTTATACTTAGCTCCACTTGTAACGACAATCCGTTTTAAAAATGAGCGTTGGATTTAAAAAAAAAATAAAACTTGATCAGCCAGTTCTGATTTTCTTCAAATCATTTTAATATCCTAATCTGACTCATTATATATTTTAAGCGATTAATTTTGTATTCTTACATGAACAATTTGTTTTAGGGGCGCTAAATAGTTTTGATTCCCATGATGCTTTGCGCTTCCTGTCACTTGACGACGGTGCCCTCTGGCGGTAAATCGCTGAAAGCAGGTAGGTATACGAGGTTCATCCGAATGTTTACCGTTTTCACAGAAAGAGTGGTACTACATATATATTCTACCCTTAACGAATACAGTCGTAGTAGTAACAGTCTCGTAGTAGAAGTAGGTTTGAGACATTTGGAGAGAGGACCATAAGTTAAGAAGTCTAGAAAAGGTAAAACTTTTAAAATTTTAAGATCTCTGGGTTCCTCCTTTTGCATGCAAAGTGGAGAAGGTTAAGAAAGCAAAAAGTCGTAAGGGAGATCGTCCATTAATAGCCCGCCGCCTTCTTGTAATGAAGAAAACGTTTACGACGCTTAAATAAAACGACAGCGACCGACGGAGGCCGAGAATTTACTCCGCTTCTTCTACCGCGCTTTCGTGCGTCTCGTCCCTTAAGTTCTCGGCTGCCCTGGCGGATGTAGGCAATATAAATTTATGGCTGCTGCCATGTTTAAACAAGCCTGCCTTCCGCCAATGAATTTCCTTCTTTTTCCCCACCTGAAACGCATCATCGCAAGGTTCTAACCAAAGCCCATAAACTTCAGCCAACCGCCTATATGTATATTATATACGTATTCTTGCTTTCGGCTTTGACCCGCAACTCGGCTAACTTTGCACAGTCGACCAGGCCGTAATTTTCGGGCAATTTTATGTGTTGAGAAATTTATTGCTTAATGCCTTCAGGACCAAGACTGCATAATGCACTTCGCGTGAGAAGATGGGACACACTATCACGCATTGCTATTTTCTTCCCCCCTCTGGTGGCGAAAAGAAGAATTATTGTTGTAGGAGAGAAAAACCAAAAGTGCACTGTCTCTTGTCGTTTTCGTTTCTGGGATAAAATGTAGCTTCGTTGCACAGCTAATTTATTTGCAAAGAGTTCATGACTTTCACGAATTGAAACAATGCCAGTTATGGTGCATGGGAATACCGAGATTTCTATCAGTTCACAAATATTTATGCTATATTCACCGAAATTCGGAGTATTCTAGTAAAATTCTCTGTGCCATTATAACGTGTAAGTGTTGTTATTTGCAAGGTTTTGCTTGTATTTGATGGTGTCCGCTGATATCTATTTTATGATTCATTAGCCATGAAAAATTAGTCAAACGGATATACCTCCCAGCGCCATTTTTCTCGATCCTCCACATCAAGTATGGCCCCAAAGGTCTATTTCCTACTTACCGTTAGTCTTTCCCTTGCTAAAAAATCCTTTTTAAAATGTGGCGTCTAGGAGATTTTCTGTTGAATATAATGGAACTTTATTTACTAACGACCCGTCACTAAATGATGCATTGCGCACGTACAATAATCATGACGTTTCATCTCTGTGTGTACATCTACTAATTTTCTAATAATTACCATGAGATCTAAAATTTAACAGACTAACGCGGTAAAAATTAAAATTAATTATTCCAATAGATCGCCGAACTAAAATTATAAAACACTAGCCTAGAAAATTATAAATTGTGATTTTAAAATACGAGAATCATTCCGGTTTGTGACGGCACAATCGTTGACTTGATTCTGTCTCGTGTACTATTTACAAAGCCAACCGAGGCAGCAGCTATGCGAGGAACGCAGCTACCACCCCAGCCGACCTTGGCACTGAAATTGCATCATCTCATTGGCATGTCTTGTTTCGTGGATAGCACCATCATCTCGAAATTAACTAATGCCCGTTTTAATCTCTCGCCTCGAGTGAATTAAGTTTAAAAAAAATAAAAAGAGAACGTGCTAATGGTAAGAAGCTTGCAGTGTGAACAGGGGATCTGGTTACATTGTGCTCTTTACAACTGTTGGAACCTATGACCATCGTGATTAATGCTCTGAATCATCAGATTAGTCTTATTCAATGCAGACACTACATTCTTGATCACCAGATTCCAGGCCTACGCTCTGAGCATTGAATTTTTTGGAATTCGAAACAGCTTCAAAAAATGAAATGATTAATCACAGAAGTGATCATTTCGATCGAATACACTCTTTAAAAAATTGACAAGAGAACCATCGTTTCCATATTTGGCGTTGAAACATTTAGTTTTATTCTTAGTTACCCTGGTTTAACCTTATACTCTCTTTTGTGCCTATGTACTCATATGTGTCCTTTTGTGCCCTTTCATACCCTTATGTACACTATGTATGCCTTTTCTTCCCTTTCATCCCCTATGCACCCTTTCAACCCGTTTCTACCCTTTCGTTCCCTATACACCTTTTTT
>JAHWFP010064575.1:2852-13334 GCA_023313725.1 Lithobius niger
CCCCGTCCCCCCACCCCCCGGTTGATAAATAATGAACGGTCCCTAAGCCGTGCCGTGAGTTCACAGTGTCGGCCACAGAAAGGTTAACTCGTTGTCGAGAACCACAGTGAATTCATCTTGGTTTTCACTTAAATCTTCTAGTTTTAAACGGGTCCTACGGCCTCAAAATTGGGTGATTGATATGACTGAATGACTTAGTTGTTCCATGTGGGGTTCGAGAGGCCAGTTCAATTGTTTCCAAATTGTTTTCCTCGATTGTTTGCCGTGATTACTTCAACTGCCTGCTACAGTGAAGAATTAACTATGTATCAACAATAAGCTGACTTCGCTAAATCTAGACAATACGTTGCCATCAAGTAATACACATGGGGCAAAGCAACGACGGAGCATGGACTTAAACATGCAATTCTAATGTTTTATGACGAGTTTCATTAGAGACCGACCACGATTCAGGATGCACCACAGGACAATTCAAAACGATTTCTCGGTGTCAACATTCGGCCAATGAAAATAGATCATTAAAATGGGGTGGGGGAATTTGCGCAAAGTTTGTGAGGAACCCTAAAACAATAGTTGTTGCGGCTCTTTTAAGGACTTACGGCGGTGTCTGAGGAACATTTTAAAAACTACGTTATGCCCCGTAGATATGTATTTATGGCAAAATTTCTCGAAAAGAATTGTGGGCCTCCTCCGTGTATCTTCGTAAAAAGTTAGTGCTTACATATTTTTGATTTTCTTTAAATGTGAATTTTTTTCCTTGGAATTTAAAAGAATATTTGCAATGTCTAAGCCTTTTTTGAAACCAGTTCCAGTGGGTCGTATCTCGTGTTGAATCGGGCTTAAACGCAATTCCACCTCCCCTCAATGAGATTAAGGAATCGTCGATGGAGACCCAAATCGAGACCCAAATTTTCAAGTTATCCGTCGGGCTAAGACGCAAATCACACAAACTAGCTTCAAATCCATACTGCCTTGAGTGGGGGTGCCAATCTGGTGCGCTGTTTTGAAAGTGGTATTTTGTCTGCCCGCATTTGCCCTGCGGTAAAACTAACCGTTTGTGCAAAGATAAAGGGTAACAGGCACTGAGATTACAATTTTTCTGAATCTACTTCCAGAAATCAGGGAGGAAAGAAAGAGGTTCACCTCAAAACCCCGTCCACCATTTAACATCGGGGAGTATGCGTGTATATTTATTTTATTTATTTTACTTATTTGTTTGTTTACGTTAGTCGTACCACCATAAGGCATTAGAACGACATCAAAATTACAAACAAAACCCATAAAACTAAGTATTAGTGTGGCTGCATAATATATAAGAATGGTGAGCAAACAAGCTTTTCTTGAATGCAATAAAGTTCTGATTTTGTCCAGTTTCACCTGTTAGTTCATTCCAGTCCCGGAGAGTTTTGGGGAAAAAAGAAGTGGCTAAAACATTTGTTGTGCATTGATACCTCCTAACCTTTTTTTCATGATCATGTCTCCCCATGTAGTCAAGGACGACAAGAGAATCAACAGGATTCCAGATAGCGTCCTGTGGTATATTTTGTAGAAATGTCCCAGTCCCGTGTCCTTTCCGCAACCACTCAATGGCTGCCATTCGAAAGTGTTCAGCATGCTGGAAACGCATGCATCATAAGTAATTCACTAAACACCACCTGGGTACCACGACGCTGCACCCCTTCAAGAACATCAATTAAAAATTGAGAATCAGGATCTGCAATGTAGTATTCAAGTTTTGATTTCACCAAAGTGTAAAAAAAACACCTCTCTTGTGGTGGAGTGCCGCGAAGTATACGGTTGATGAATCTTACTTTGGTGGCATTTGTTTCAGCACACAGGTTCAAAATGTGGTCATTCCTTTTAAGCTTGTTGTTTATTTGAAATCTCAAATTAGCAGTTTATCCACCACCTGAAGAGCACTTCCACTCATACTCCGGAATCACCACATTTTTATTTCTGGAAACTGATAAAACCTTGGCGTCTTTGTTGTGGCGTCTTTGTCCTTTTTACCCCTACACAGCAGAGACAGGAGGTAAGGTGCACACAGCTTTCAATTTTCGCCAGCAATCAATTCCCCATCTCTTTTTGTATGCAAATTTATTTCCTTTAAGTTCTTCGACATTTAATTAACCGACCAAAAAGGTAACGCAGTTTCACAGCAGCAGAAATTTTATCACGATCGGTTTCTGTTCTCCATCTGATTACCCCTGTTTTACGCAATGGTCGCAGACGACCTTCCCAAACTAATCAAACTCACGATTTTGGCGTTCAGGCGTAACTAGGAAGTGAAATCAACTTCTTCCCTTATCCTCTCCTGGTTCTCTATCCCCTTCTCCCGACGCACGACTTCAAAGAACGGTAACAAAAAAAAAAAAAATAAGGAGGAAAAAAAAGATGAAAAAAGTTTAAATTTCAATATCGGTCGCTTGATTCGTTTCGGCGATTTTCATTATTTTAATGCATTCGTCGTCGTCCTGGTGGAATTCGGAATCCGTTACTAATGGCAACGGACCCCGATCACGCGTTTACTTCCTGCCAAAGGACGACGTGCCGCTTCCATCTGCCAAACTCTCGTTCAGCTTCACCGAACATTTAAAGGACTAATTCGAAAGCGCACTTCAGGTAACGCGAAAAAAAAATTTGCAGGAAGTAACTTGCTACAAATACAGCCGAAGTACATCGAAGCAGTATCGGGTATTTTTATATGAGGAAGCGGCAGGTTCAGTGATAAATTAATCTGTCACAAAGCGTCCCTAATTCAAAGGTCATGGTATTTTAAGGATAGGTGAGAGGACATTCTGAATTGATCGGAAGACTATTGTGATTTTGGAATAAAATACTGAAGTCTTCTATCATTTGCTGGAGGACATTCATTTATTCTTGCTAGACATAAATTGATCACAATCATTTCACTTCCACATACAATCAACGCTGTTCAGTAAACACCGGCCCGGGCAAAACATATTTTTGCTTGCATAAAATGGATATTCTCACACAGTTCGGATTTAGGCCTACACTCCAATGCAAAACCTTCGAATACAAAATTATTCAACATACAAGCCCTAATTTGTCCACAAATGCATCGTTACACTCCATAATCATTGAATATAAATGAAATAAATATTCTTACTTTTTCACAGGTTGTTTCTGCTGCCAAAATAGTAGTTTCAATATCATCTATCAACCGGTTCGGGTCCAAGGGAACTGGAAACCAAAAACCGCATAGTAAAAGGGTTAAATAGACGCTGCCTATTTTGACTAGCATTGTTCACGCCTCCACGACTTTTCAACAACACCATAAAAACAAAAAGTACAACAATGTTTTAGGAAACAATGTTTGAAAAAAAGAAAAAAAGGTGAAAGTAGTTAGCAACAAAGGCATGAAAGGAAAAACGTAATAATACCAAGGGAACACTGAGTATAGGGGTGGAGGAAAAAGAATGGAGAGGGATTTGGGGGAGTGACATAATAAGGGGCACCGACCTCAAAAGCCAATAGTCCTAAAGTAATACATTTTTACTAATCACACAACCTAGAACTTAATAAACCGTAGTATGAATTTCTTTATAAAAGAGAGGAACGCCACTCGAAATTCCTCGCATAGGTAGAATAATTACCATATAAAACACAATCCGTGGGAGAGGAAAAAATAGCACCTTCACCCTTAAAAAGAACACTGTTCCGATAAAAACGGGCCTCATAACAAAGATTGCACATGAATGACAAAATAAGACTCAAATGTGCATAATTTCAGCAACAACGAAAAACAATATTATGAAACTATACATAAGTGCAATTTACAGATACATACAAAAGGTGGGGCTGTCCAGCAAAATATTAAGCGAAGTATAAAAAGGTATCGCATTTGGTATAGGTGAGGTTAGGTTAAGATACCGACCTGCGTGTAAAGAAATAATCAAAGAGAATATAAATCTGCTAAAAAAAAGTGGATAAATAGTCCTATTAGCACACGAGGGCTTGTGGGTTACAGGGTCCGTGTAGCCCTATAAAACATTTTTGACACAATATCTCAAATATTCTAATACTTCTTTTTTTTTTAATAAAAAGACAGTAAAGAAAACAAGTATTTCCAAAAAAAAACAAATATATCCCAAAACATATCACACACAATATCAACATCAATTGGCAGGAGGTAAATGCTGTAAACGCCAAGTGTCACCTGGACCCTTCGCAGCCACTTCTCGTTCGCGTTCTGCAGCCTCCCTTTTCCGTGCTCCCCTGATCTTAATAAGTCTCTGATTAGCGGTAAGGACATCTCCCGAGTCCTTCCCTTCAGTCTCAGTTTGGAAATCTTCACAATCCTTATGGCTTCAAATGACCGGGACCCCTTGCGAAGATCCCTGAATGATGACCAACTGGGTATTAACATTTGTGGTCGGGGATTAAGGGGTCATAATGGGTACTGGTGGGTTGTTGAGGCGTACAGTCGTACATATGAGTGAAGGACGTGGGCATATCATCGTCTGAACTCTCACAATTAATGCACAAGGCATTTATACCTTCATCTCCCCAGTTTTCATAACCTTTTCCCCCGAAGAAGTCCCCACCATTTACTCTCTCGACAAACCGTACATCATACGCATAACAATAAGTTTTGGTACCGTTGGGTCGTAGATTTTATGAGTCCTCTGATTAAGGTCGTATCCCACATAGACTCCGGGTCTGGCCATCTGCGAATATTTATGTTCACGTTGTGTGGGATAAACAAAAGTGTAAGCGAGAGAGCCGAAACGTTGCAGGGGTACAATGGAAGGGGGTAGACCCCACACCTCATTTGGGGATTTTCCTTCAGGAAGAAGTATGGGATGCGGTTAGAGCTGTGAGCGACCAAAATTGGGGGTGGTAGATTAGCTCCCGTAAGATATGACCTAATAAGGTTCTTAAGCAAGTCGATTTTGATCCATTACACTTCAAGAGCACTTTGAAATCGAACATCACCGTGCTCTTCCTCTGCTACGCCATAAACACTTCATCTTTAAACAGGCGTAGGCGGATCCCTATCTAAGCTAAACAATTTTGGTTAGGATTGATGGAAAGAATAGATCACTACCTTTCAAAATGTCCTAAGCATGTCCATTCCGGGTTATTACAAAGCTCTCAAGAGCATTGTGAAATCGAAAATCATCATATGCTTTTGCCGCCATACTTTAGTGCAATTTCACCTTTAAATGGGTGTAGTACGGTTCCTATCTAAGCTAAACCATTTTAAACATTGTCCTTATCGAACATGTTTACTATAATATACTTCACAACATTTGTATTGCAAGTTTTTATGTTGGCCTTACTATTTAGGAGATAAAAGGTAATTTACAGGCAATATTGCCACCGTATTCCAAGATGGCGACTTTTCCTTACTATTAAAACGTCCGCAGCTGGTTTAACTTTAGTTTTATGGGGGATTTGGTCTTATCGAATTTACTAATGTATTCAATTCTCTACAACATTTGTACCGGATGTTTTTCTGTGTGTGTTCTATTAAGGAGATAGGCGGCTATTCCCCATGGAGAATTTTTCTATACTTCTGCAAGTTAATTACGCAGGCATACATGAACATTTCTGCCAAAATTAATTGCTACAGTAATTACTTCGGGGTCAAATGCTAATTTGCATACACTATTATTGCTTAAGGTGGTATTTTCATTATTGTAGCCTACTGCGTTCAAGAGCATACATAAAAATGCGTGGCGAACTTCAGATTTTCGAGAAACCAGTATAAGGGGACGTACACAAAGTACATTTAGTCAGTAGCATCGTAGCAGTCAAACAAAACGCAAACCGAAACAACAGGCAACTGGGCACAAGTTCAGTCTCAAAACGCAAAAAAAAAAACTTTTTATACTACTGCATTCACAAAAATACTTGGTTAACTTTAGATTATTTTCGTAAAACCAGTAGTGAACGTATACAAGGGATTATTTCGAACACGTACATTATACAGTTCATACGAAACAGAAAGGCGTATCTCTTGAGACAAAACAAAGCTGTAGCTTCAGCAAAAAACGTGTGATTAAACGCAAACTGGCAAAAATGAGATGCCCAACAAAACTGCAAAATAAGTGACCAGAAACAAAACCCACAAGAGTGAAAGAACCCGCCAAGTTTCAGCCAATCAAAGTAGTGATATCAGAATATAAATGGCTGCCACCAAGTTTTCTACATGGTGTGCCAAGGCTAACTCATGTACTGACTATAGAGTGTTCCCCTAAGAAAGCAATGATGTAATGCAACTGTCATTATACTGGAAATATAATTAATCAGCGATCATTAATTATACCGAAGTTAAGATTTTCTTTAGTTTGTTCAAGAAAAGATTTACAATTATATTTTCGTAAGGCGCTCACAACCAATACTATCACTAAAGCAAATCAAGAAAAAAAGAAAAAAAATAGGTTTTTGATATCATATAAAAATCCCATTACGGCAAAGTGACCCATCACTGCCATATAAAGCAGTAATAACAGAGCCATAGTGGCTGCGACCAAGGTTTCCGTCTCAACCCTGATTTCTCAACCTTAACGACTCCTCGGTAAATGTCAGTTAAGTTTGAGTGATCACAATACGGACCACAATCTGGTGGCAGCCATTTTGGTTCTGAAATCACTACTTTATATGACGAACACTTGATGGGACCCTTCAGTCTTTGGGGTTTTGTAGGATATAATGTGCACTCCAATTCAACCCACCGTTTGCTGGACCTTCTGTGTTTTTATTTTTTTATTTTATTATAGTAGTTTGCCTTCTGTTTTTTTCTTTTACAGTGTTATACATTACAGCGTTATGCCAAGTATTTAACTCGCAACAGCTATCGCACATGCAGTGATTGCTACTCACTCTTGCTTTGCTTTTTTAGGAAGCACGAACTCAAACTGGGTTATCTGCCCCACGACGACGAGTGTGAATTTTATTAGTCTGAGAAGTTTTATTTCCTAGTAAGGGGCCGTACGTGAGTGATGTCATGCAAATTTTGTCATTTATCTACCCCTCCCTCCCCTGTCACAATGCGTCACAACTTTCGCAGCATCTCCCCCCTCCTTGAAATTTGTTTACCAACTTGACCCCTCCCCTTTCAATACCGATAAAGAGGTAAAACAGTTTGGGAATTGTTTATTGTTTATATTCTAATAGTTTTTTTTTCTTTTTCTAATAAAAAGCAAAAAAAAAAAAACTTTATCAGGAACATATTTCTTAAATTATAATTTTACGCAAAATGGTTTATACTATAGTTAGAAAAATAATATAAAAAAAATAAGCATAAAAAATATTGCTCCGTATAAAAAATATATAACGTCGCAAAATGTGACTCCCTCACCCTCTTACCAGAAACTGTCACACTCTGTATAATACACCTCTTTTCCCCGAGCCACCCTCTCGACCCTTTCATGAAATTTCATGACAACAATTATGTACGGCTCCTAAATCCCTAAATCCACTAATCGTCCCTTCCTGAAAAGTCTTCAGCCTTTCGATTATTTATTTTGGTGCTGCGTATTTGATGAAACTCCTACTTCCTATTTGGCCACTCCATTCTTTCCAATCTTCGAAAGTTTCGTGTGAATTAGAGCTCGTCATCCACTGACCGACCGTTCGCAGTCAACGAACGTTACCAAATCCATTTTTCACGCAAACTATTTAATTTACAATCCGTCCGTTTTTGAATGAGTTCAGTCAGGCATGACGACGGCATTTTTCAATGGAGGACGGATGGCTAGTTACCCTGTTATCTAAGGCACATTTTCACTCGTCCTGAAGCGCCTGGTGGATTAAAGACGCCGACTTATCACAGCGGGACGTTTATACTGAAAACTTCAAACAGACATCTCGGTTCCATCTCTACACAATTTGGTATCATAGGTGAGACAACTCCTAAATACCGAACACGTTAAATACTGCAGACAGACGAGTAATAAATCTGTGGAACTTGGATAAACCATATTTAAACAGTCATTCTTACACGTGGGTTGCTAATTTTAGTCCTTCCCCCCCACCCACCCGGCTGCATTACTCCAATTTGATATACAAGGTGAATCAAAATCTCGTGCAATCACCACTCCCCCCCCTCCCAAAATTCCATTCACTTGGAGGTGACATTGCTCCTTAGGCGGGGGCCTGATGTGCCTGCACAGTCTGTTCTCCCTCCTTAAATCCCCAAGACATAATCTATCTCTGTTAAGTTAATGTTGATGAACTAAAATAACGTGTTAAACGGAATGCGTTTCAGGCGACTTTGATTTTAACCCCAACCCCACGCAGATGATGAATGGTTACACGTGGAAGTCACGTGGCATTCCTCAACTTCTCAACATGCGAAGACTACGACTTCACGTGTCAGAAAGTTGAACATGGCTTAAAATGAACATGGTCTATCACGTTACCTTAACGGAGCGCAGTTAATTAGAATACTTTATTTCTTAAGGAACAAAAATATACAATTTATATAGGGAAAATTGTTCTCTGTTCAAGCCGATCAAGTGACGGGCAAGGAGGGGGGGGGGGCGGGGCTGGAAACAAGGAGGCCCCCAACTTTGCTCAAGTCGGCACAACCAAAGCTGCGTTTGGCGGAGTGAAACCAAAATGATAACTATTAGAAGCATTTTCAAATTTCATCTGACTTAGCCTACAAGTTCCAAGTAGCAGGATAGCACCTTCGAAAAGGAAAGGGAAAAATCAGCGAAAATCATACTCTAGAATCCAACTTTATGCACTTACGTTTCGTCGGAGTGGCATGTCCCGGATTCGAACTATCAGCCCAATTCGCCCCCAGATCACTGACATTGCGCCGTTATCGCTATGGCCGCTCCTCACTCCGACGAAACGTAAGTGCATAAAGGTGGCTTACTGTACTACGTTATTTCTGGTGTATGATTTTCGCTGTTTGGATTGTTTTCCTCTTTCCTTTACATAATTTATAGGCATTTGTGTACAGTTATTTAGCACCTTGGAACTTACTGACTGATGTTGTGGTTCTTGCAGTCTCATTGGGAGCTTTTAAATTAGTCCTTGACTGAGTGCCTCTTACACAGTTCTTAAGCGAAAATATTAATTCTAAATTGTGCTGGAGCGGCATTAGTTGGTTTATTACCCTTCCGTATTCCACACTTTCTTTTGCTGATGGTTAAAGTGTTATTATTATTATTATTATTGTTGTTATTATTTATTATTGGCGGAACGAGCGAGCGAAGCGTAGCCTATAACGGACATAATTGCAAAATGTTGGTTGGTCCGTTGGTCCGTTGGTCCGTTGGTTGCACATTTTTAGTCTGGGTGGAGCCCAAACGAAAGATCGGATTGCAACGAAATTTGGTACAATGCTGGATACCCCAAACAGTATTGCTGAGCCAAAATTTGACGTAAATCGAACAATTATTACGGGAGAAATAACAAATTTTCGAATTTATTTCTAACATTCATCATTGTAAATTTGGAATCGTGAATAGTTAAGGAATTTCGACGACGCATACACCTTGTTGGTGGTACTCAAGTGAACTTAAAAAAACACGGAAAATTAAATTTTCGTTTCTTCTTTCTAGCTGATAACCTTTTTCGACGTAATTCAATGAAATAATCAACAATTGGCCCTTGCATTCAACCACTACAGGAAGAAATGCAAACATAAAAAACAAAAGGATTCCAGTACGATACACCTTAGCATCACTTGAAAAAAACGAATGGTTGGAAGGATTACCTTCAGCATGGCAACGAAACTGGTATTTACACTAGTGATGGGAATACTGAATATGAAACCGAAATCGTCGTATCACGGCGAAGCTATACATATAAAACGAACAATACATCGGACGACGTATTTAAACACAGCACGAAACAACATGTGCGTTCTAATAGTTTAAATTTTCCTCGTTGCCACGGCAACGAGTGGACTCGAAACCGTGGCGCATTAACGAATAGGCTTAATCTCAAACGCAGCTGCTACTTACGAAATAAAAATGACGACTAAATATTAGGCCTAAAAGCTACAAATTAGGCCTAAAGGCTAAAGTTGGCCTAAGAGCTAACACTTTTTGACCTACAATATTGTGATCGTTACTGACGGATTATAATGTGGTTTTAAGATCGCTGTCGCCGTGCGTGATAGAGGTGTGCGCATGAATATTTTCGTTGGTGACGTTGTCAAGACTAGTGTTAGACCAGCGGCAGCATTGCCAACCTGCTGAATTTTTTTAATAATGTTAAAAACTATCGCTCAGATGATTGTTTGCCTTACAGTTAAATGCTTTATTATTATCATTTTGTAGTCTATGGAAGGCACTTTGCGTGGCAGTAATTATTTTTGTAAACAATGTCAGAATTATTAGTGGCGGCAGCCCAACCAGCCATGACAAACACGCCGTTTTATTTTTATCGGCGGCGATGGTGGCGGCGATGGCTCACATCTTTAGTGTCGGAACACGAGACTGCAAGCCGAAGAATCGAGTCAATTTAATACAGAAGCAAACCTATTTACGT
>JAHWFP010064575.1:17044-38559 GCA_023313725.1 Lithobius niger
CGGAGGCGTTATAGAAGACGTGACAAATTTGCCAGATCAAAGTAGGATTTTAAAGCGTTGTAAAAAGTTGTACTGGAAATATCGATCGGCTTTGGGAATATTAAGATTGCCGGGGTTCTGGGCAGCACCTGAAGACAATGCATTTTAAACAATTTTTCTGCCTTTTGGAGATCCTGTCTATTCGAAGAGTTATTAATTCGTAAAAGGGGCAATTTTTCTGCTGGCTACAGTTAACGTATAAAACCCACTTGTTAAGCCTCCTGCATCCAAATGCATTCATTTAAGATGAAGAAAGTGCAATTTGCCGGAAAAAATGCCCACAACCGCTCTTTGATAATAACAAAGATTCGTCTTGAAGATGTGACGAGGGGGGGGGGGGGTAGATAGTGCAGAGGGGGAAACGAGCGCCCATCAAGATTCCTGTGACGGTGTGCGGAAAATAGCAAAGTGGGAGAGACATGCCATTAGACTGAACCCAGAACTAAAAGGTTGGGGGTCTTGGATGGGGACTAAAACTATGCAGTAACTAGTGGTTGCGCATCGGGGTTGCTCGAACTTCGCCAACTAATACAGCGAAGACGTTAAGGCCCCTGTCCTTAAAACGACTTATACCGATTTCGCGTTGGTAAATTCAAGCGGCCAGGCCGGACTGGGACGGGCCGGCCAGTGCCAATCGGGGCCAGTGCTGGTCCGGCCGGTCCGCTTTCGCGTTGGTTAATTCCACGGCTTGCTGATCACGATATTCAGCACCGCCATCGTGTCGGTTTGTGGCACTTGACACTTTCCACTTTCTGCCGCTACACTGCAGCATCATTCATAAACCATTCTGATTTAAGCAGCGCCGGCCGGCTTCGTCCTAATTTGATTTCGCGTTAGTTAATAAAGCGGTCTTGGCCGGGCCGGCTCTCGAAATGCCGGCCCGATTTCGCATTGGTTAATAAAACGGTGCCCAGCAGCCCTCCTTGGCAAGGCCAGGGCCACTTGAATTTACCAATGCGAAATTGGTATTAGATTCTAAGGAGGAATTAGGTTCATTTGGGGCCCACATAGCATTGGCGTAAGATGGCGTAAGATGGGAGGCTGAAAACAAAGACAAGAATTGGTTAGTGACGATCGACCCCAAAGACAAACCAATCTTAAATTAAACCATCTTAATTAAAATTCTTAAGTCCCTAAGACTCTTAACTCTTAACCCTACATCATCCCCCTTTTCCCTTACGTAGGCCTAAACTAGTCCTAATATTTGGCTCCAATCAATTCCCCCCAGGCAGGAAAGCAGTCGAAGGCAGGAGATGTTTGCTGGTCAAGTCCAGCCGTCGAAAAGTGAACTTTATTATTTACCAGACAGTTGCTTAAATAGCTTTTACATAACAGCCGAGCATTCCTGCACGAGAAAACGAGGAGGAAATTATTACGACCCCAAAGGCTTGGGAAAATACTAATAACTAGGTGTAATTAAGGTACATTGAGATAGCTAAAATCACTACTTAAGGCCACCTGTGATCAAGAAAACTAGGCCGACCAACCGATCTCAACGGTGCAGTCCAGATTACAAAATATATTTTGATATACAGTAGTTGAGTCCTTGACAATAATTGGTGATAATAATAGGTGAGGAGACCTAGCTTCTAACAAACGCAATGTTTTGCTTTAATTAGGGGCAGTGCTGCTGTTTGTGTATGCAATTACAGCAAATTCGCTTTGTATCAATACTGTTTCTCGACTTCGAACTGCTGTTGTTGTGGTAGTTTTAATTACGACAAACGTTTCTAATAATTTATATGACAGTTGGATATGTGTTGCACAATAATTACGGCCGTAATTCGGGCTGTTTGCGTAATTACATGAGACTGTTAAGCTGTGTTATTTCTCCCATCTATATAAGTAAATTTTGAACCCCTGTGGGAAAAAAGCACTTCTCCGCCGTTATTCAAAGCTTATTAGCTTAACTGTGTATTTTGTTGTATTATTATTAAAGCCTAATCAAACTTATATTTGTTACCACCATTGCGACAGTTTAAATTGAAGGTCAGCATAGTTACAAGCAAAAAACATGGTACTACAGGATAGACAAACTGAGTAGCTCGGTACTTAATTACATTCAAGCATTTTTATTACCCTGGTGGAAATAGCACATCTCAACCTTTCATTTAAGTCTAAAAACATCCGTTTACTCTAACTGCAATCCGTTTACTCTATAGTAAAAATTCGAACTCGTGAATAAAAAAAAACTGCTATAGCATATACAAACTGTGGTACCTTGTGTTCTAATTACAATAGAGCATTTTAATCACACTTGTTAATTAACGAACATGTTTACCTTTCATTTAAGCCTTATTATAGTATGTTTACTCCAATTAAACTATAACTATCCTAGTAACAGTTTAAAATAGAACTCGGCATGATTACAAACAGAAAAGAACGGTGCTATGGCATATACAACAGTGGTGCTATTGGTTAACATATTGAAGAGTATTTTAATTATATTTGTTAGGAAACGCATAATCACTTTTCATTTCAGCGTAATTACATCCGTTTATTTTCATTAGCAATACTACACCATAAGTTTAAAGTTGAAACACGGTCTACAGAGTATACAAACAGCTGCTGCTCTGCTTCTTTTACAAAACGTTTTTCGACTCCGGTGGAATAAAGAACATTTTCATCTTTCGTATGAGTCTTATTAATCAGAACAGCTGCAGAAGCAGTTTAAAGCTTATTATTGTTATGCACTATTCTACTGTATACAGGTAGGACATAAATTATGAATTTAAGTCCGAATCGTTAGCGTTACAGTAAATATGAATACGATATGTATTGAAGACAATTTAATTCTGAACATTGGTTCCAGTTTTTCAATCTGATCAATGTGGTTTCGTTACAATAAAACAAGTCCTGTTTGCATGCTGTTTTCAACCGCCGTCTTGGATTTTCAACAACTTCCGGTGCTATCAATGTTTGATTTTAATTATGATTTTTTATTGCACTTTCTGAAGAACTTTTTAAAAAACTGGTTAATGTAGCGTCCATTTTTCGCTCGTTATATGGCACTATCGTGCGATTTTCCAAAAAGGCGCCCAAGAAGATGCCCAAACCCATCAATGAAATTGTGGGGGCTGGAGGGGGGGGGGGGGGGGGCGCCCGTTTCCGCTTCAGTGCTATCCATGCAACATATACCCAAGAGGATTCTTTGTCATTCTTTACCCCAGCGAGCGCGGTAGCACGAGCGAGGCACGAATTTTTTTTTTTAATATTCGGCAAAACGGGAGATTCGGTGAAACGGGAATTCCCGTTTCGTCGAAAATTAAGACACTGATTAAAATCCTAAGGAATTGTCTATTGGTATTACCAAGCAAAATTGTCCCTCTTGCTTTCTGGTGCCATGGTTTCGGCTAGGAGGGCTACACACTAACCAATGTATCAAATGAGCAGTTTTCACATGCGTAAATGGAAATTGACTACGGAATGGATTTCATATTTTGGCCGTACATAGTTTGTCCTGGGACTGGATTCGTAAAAGAGGGTAAAACCTCTAATCTCTACACAACATTCATGTTGTAGTTTAACGTCATCCAGTGGTACAAATGTTTCTAGGATTCCTTAACATATGCGAAAATATATGCAGTGTGCCGAATGAACTGTGAACATAATTCGAACCAGTTTGCGTTCTATTACATCGGGTGTTTGACGCTCAGGGCATTAACTGACTAAACGTGACATGTTTGTAATCCACAGCTTTTATAATTACAGGACCAAGCGAGAGATCCGTAATACATTTCGTTTACTTTCTGCTTTCTCGTTTCCATCTTACGCAGCGATTGCTGCATATGAAGCAAGCAAGCACTGAAGCAAACAGTGCAAACGAACACAGCGAACGATTGAATAGCGATGTTTACGAGTGCATTTTGATCTTTGTGTGCTCTGGTCCACTAGCCTTGCAGAACAGGACACCTTATCGCCGATACAAAAAAATCATCTTAATCCTCTAACGGAAAACCGGAATATACCTCCGAAAATATTTGAGGTAAGAATTTCATTTTCGAACTCATGAATTTCATGCACTAAAGATCCGTCGTCATGAAACTTCAACCCAAATCAGAAAAAAATTGCGAAGGTTATCGTGTCCCATATAGACAAACACACTCCCAAAGAGACAAGGAAAATCCAAATTCAGTCGAGTATTCGATCTCGCTCGCTTTGGTCGCTCGGCCAACTCTACGAAGCATGGACCACATCCAATGAAGTGAGCTAAGTGAACGTTACCGTTCCAGTATACGGTGATGATTGGCATAACGCTAGTTTTAAAATGAATAAACAATGAAAAGCAAAAGCAACCAATTTTGTTTTTTTTCTTAATTTTGTAATAGCTGACTGTGCATCGCTAAGAAATTTCCCGTCTGGTTGCTCCGTTCAGTGTTACCAGGACCGGATTTGGGAAGGGGCGGGGGGCGGGGCGGGTTTGGGGTGCTGAAGCACCGGGTTACAGGCCGAAAAGGGCCTCAAGGGTGCCTCACGGTCAGAGGAAAAATAAAATAAGGTAGGCCTACTATTTTAAATTTTAAAAATCCTAAGCACCAGGCCTCTACAAGGTTTAATCCGGCCCTGAGTGTTACTTCAAAACGTTTCAAACACTTTAATATTTATAGACTGATAAATACCGTAAACGATAACTCCAGTTATTAGAGGTCAATTCTGTGGGGTGGTCGATTCAAAATAAGTTGTAAATCATGTTTGAAATCTTGAAAAGAATATTTGTTGGGGCAGGCGATTTGAAAGAAATGTCGTAATTTGGTGGTTTGGTTCATTCATCAGTAATTTTCGAATTCACGCATCTCTTAAATGCATACTTGTGAGATTTAGAACGTCATGAATGCATTCAAGGAATCAATTGCTTCTCAAACCCATTCGTTTTTATTTTTTTATTTGCTTACTCACTCACTTAAGGGTCAGTGGCTCTCAAGTGGGAAAGTAGTATAACGGTTTCCTAAGTTAGAGGAAATAACAACAAAAGCCGTTGGTCGGTCGGTGAAACTTTCAAAGAACTTCAGAAGAGTGTGGAGAAAACGTTTAAATTCAATTCAGAATGATGACAAGCATTTATTTCGTAATTGTTATATCTTTTTGCTTTCAAGAAAATTAAATTAAAAGTAAAAAATAAACTTCACCGGCAATTTGATTTCCTGCAAACTGAAGACTTCTCTTTTCCGCGTTCATCGCAATTATTATGACAACCCGTTAACAGTTAATTCATTTTACACTTTTTTCGTCATTTCAGTTACGTTTCCTAGATTAGTGCGTTTCAAAAAGCCTGTAATTGTTTAGTTGTGTTTCAGTTTATTTTTTAATCTTTTTTTTAACCATATTTAAGCGCTGTACGAATTCTTTCACACAAAAAAAGGTAAAGTCAAACTTGGCAAATGTGGAAGTCCCAAACAAATCTACATCATTTCTGAAAAGAAACTGCCAAATGAACTTTAACATAATGAGTGTGTACTGGTCAGAATCTGTTTCTAAACGTATAGCCTCTGCGGGTTAATACTCTAGTCTGTACGCCGTAGTGATACACATCTCACATAAACCGAAAATTGTTCTATGCCCATTGTAATTTTGCGAATGATTTATTCCATTGCGCGTTAAGTGACTATTTCACGGGGACTGCCCATCAAAACGTTAAACCGAATTAATGCAGGAGCTAAGCCAATATAAAGTACCATTACAAATCTTGTGACGGCCACTGAATATTGTATACGATTCTGTTGGACAGAAAAAAAAGGGTTTGATCATCTCACTCCGTCCACATGTTACGAATTTGCCACTATGAATTTAGGAGTGTGAAACCCTACGAATTTGTGAATTTCTAACCTCACAAGATACTACTTAAAATATCGTAAATCGACTATTTTCAGCGCCGGCAAAACTACGGCCTAAGCCCCTAAAATACTTTAAGGTCAGAAATCGTGAAAGTACGTAGTCGCAGCTCCGGCTTGGGGGAGGGGGGGGGTGTAACTAAGTTATTGTTCACGATTTTTCACCTTAAATCATTTTAGATCGTAATTTATCTGCTAGAAATGGACTAAAAGCTTCATACATTCAAGGAAATCAACGTTTCATCCATGTAAATTGTAATTTTTCAGCATTAAATTTGAATAAAAGCTTCACACATAAAGCAAATTAAATAAACTAGTAAACTAATAAACTAAATTCCTGAACAAGTGGGAATAAAAGCATTGCGTTAATGCAAGACCAAACCTAGATCGCGTACGAGAATGATCGCATAAACGCCGAATTTTCCGTGATGAAGTTAGGCCTAAACACCCTCCCTGGACAGACAGTATATGATTCAAATTACAACTTTGTTACGGCCCAACTTTGTTACCCCCCCCCCCTCCTTTTTTCCTCGTCGAATTAGCGTTAACAGCCTATGGGCGTTTATAAGGGATTTACGGTAGGTGGCAATTTAAACTAAGGTGCTTTGTAAGTTTCAGCAAGATCTCTGCAGTCAGCCGTATATTTATTTCATTTTTTATAACTTCCAAAAAATTTGATTTTTTTTTTCCATTTGCTCAAAACGTTCTATCCGTGACATTAAGCTCCACAGTGTAAAAGCTGAACAAGGGATTGTACGTCTATTCTATACACATAAATAATTCAAAATCTGAAATTGTATTCGCCTTACAAACTGCGCATGTTATGGCGTTATAACAATAAAATGCGGTTTGTAGCCACGATTTCGTGTGCGCGCATGCTTCAGACTTCATTTCCAGGCGAGTTTTAATGCATTTCGAAGTACCAGCCTCGTTACCGCCACCTGAAAGTAGGTCTCTCGCCGTCTCATTTACTTGAATGTCAATGCACAATCCTCGTTCCCGGAAGAATCGTTTACCGAGGTTTTATGTAAATTTCAATACCATCGCCGTGACCGACGTCGTTAACGAAACTCGTTGTCGTCCAAGTTGGTCGAGACTTCCAGCTCATAGCAACAAGCACTCGCATCTAACATATTGCAGCCAATTTGTAGGCCAATCTCAGCTCCTCAACCGAAGTAATACATTTAAACATGATGAAAATAAGTCTTCAATGACATGGAAGTCGGAAAAGCCATAGAACTTGGTTTAGAATAGGACGTACTAAGCATTATTTGACTTGCTGTTACCACCAACAATTAAGTCGAAGAAACTAGTGTTTAGTTTGGAGAACACCAAACTAACATTAATTTTCTTCGACCTTAATTTAGTGACAATTTTTTCTAATTTTTTTTGTGACTATACGTTTTAAGTAATAGTTTACATATTGCAATATCATTATTATTAATAAATACAGATGCAAACCTATTTACGTAGCCTTTTGGACTTAAATGTCAAGAGACCAAAGGCCAGAGTCCTACCGCTCAGTCATACTGACACGGCGAAGGTCGTGTCAAGGTCGTGGGTTCAATTCCCTCTCAGGCAGTTTGACATTTAAGTCCAAAAGGCAACATAAATAGGTTTGCATCTGTATTTATTAATGAATTCCCCAGCCCATTTGGTTGACTCTTCTGTTTTATTATTATTATTGTTATAATCATTATTTAATATTTACTAAAAAGAAAAGAGATGATGTTTCTTTACAAATTAAATATGGACATTTAAAAGCACTAATTTTGAAACATGCGAAAACAGATAAAGAAACATATTTTTAAAAGATAATAAAAAATAAGGATAAAAAAGTTAATGTGAAAACAAATAAATGAGCTTACTGGTAAGTATATCTTAAACATTGATCAATTTATTTATTTTTAATTTCCTAAAACAATTATACTACAAACATACAATAATCTAAACACCATTTTTGTGAATCAGGCTTCAAATCTTAACGAGAAATATAAAAAAAAAAGAAAAAGTCCACAAAAACCAAGAAACTGAGAAAATAAAAACATGTGAATTAGTCAATGTGGAAGTTATTAAACACATATTAAAACCCTCAAGTCAAAATTCAGTGTGACCTGATGGTATCTATAGGAAACATTTAAGTATTCAAATGAGTTTAATTTCTTGGTACCGTTAACTAACTGCATAATTATGTTCACAGATTTGGCCTGGTGAACTAAATTTGAAAACCAATATGTAAAAAAGGAGCTAAAATGATGTAAATAATTACAGACCGTTTGCATTGCAGACTGTTATAAACAACAAAGTTGCAAAGTTTTGCAGGAAAAATGCAACATTTTTTTTAATAAATTCAAAATTATATCTGAAAACCAATTAGACCTTCAAAAAAATAAGGGTATAACTGAATCCTTAAAATTATTAAGTGACAAACTGACAAAAATATTAAATGAAGGTAAACATGTTGGGTTATATTAATAGGTTAGCCGAAAGGTTTTTACACGATGAACAGAATAATATTTCCAAAAAAAAAAAAAAAAAAATGTAAGTTGCAGAATTTGGAGAATTTAAATATACTGACTAGTTATTTATTTAATAGACAAGCCAGGTTTGAAATAAATTCGTAAATGAGTGACTGAATGATATGTGAAGATGGTGTAACACGGCAGAGATAGACTCGGCAGGAATACTAGGCATTCGTCAGTATCCTTGGACGCATAACATGCGGTAGTGATATGCTACCTTGCTGCAATAGACCTTGCCCGGCTGCCAGACCTTTCGCTCAGTTTGCTTTTCCCTCCAAGCAACTCACTGTTGCACGGAAATTGTGTGTATTGTCTTGTCACCAATTATTGTTCAACAATGCAACAGTCCTGTTAAACATGTAAAACCAACATTGTAAGATTGCACGACACAATGGCGCATTCTAGTGACTAAGACGTTTACTGCAGCAATTGGAGAGATAATTTTCTCTTACGTTATCAACTGTTGAACACGATTGCTCTGTTGAGACGAGAACTAAAGCAGTAAGTACCCGGATAGGTCATTCGGTAGAACATTAATCAAATTCTTAACCTAGGGTCCACCCACGCTTTTATGTTTTTATTTTGTTTTATTTATTTAAAATTTTTTTTTTAATTATTCGTTTGTTATTTTCTTAATGTTTTTATTTTATTCTGTTGTAAATACCCATGTTGTTCCTTGTCTTATGAATTTATTATAATAGTTATAGTTTAATCAAAGTATTATCAGTTTTTTACCATTTCTCTTTTCTTTTTATTAGTTTGTAAGATATGCTGATTTTGTAGTTTTGTTAAAACATAATACCCACTACATACGAACCATGGCTTTGTATTTGTAGTGGTTGTGTATACACACTATGGAAATATGAAAAAAAAAATTCACCACTTTTACAATTATTTTTAAAGCAGTTTTCCTAGTTTAAAAAAATAATTAAAAATAAACCTGTCGAGTCAAATCGTTAGTTAAAATTCCTAAAACGAAACGGACCGTAAATAGAAGGGTGACTGCTTCAAGCACAGCTGGAATAGTTTTCTGGAAATGTTTTTTTTTTTGCATATTATATTATATTATATTATATTATATTATATTATATTATATTATATTATATTATAAACAGGACGAAAAGCCAAATTGGCTCGATAAGTGATAAATAAATACAGATGGAATCCTATTTCCGTTGCCTTTTGGACTTAAATGTCAGACTGCCTGAGCAGGAATTAAACTCTCCACCTTTGAGACTAAAGGCCGAAGGCCAAAGCCGTGTCAGTTAGGTTCAGCGGTTGGGTGTCGTCCTTTGGTTTCAAAAGTGGTGGGTTTAATTCCCACTCAAACACTCTGATATTTAAATCCAAAAAGCAACGAAATTAGGTTTGCATCTGTATTTATATTATATTATATTATATTATATTATATTATATTATATTATATTATATTATATTATATTATCTTGAAAAAGTAACCTACACTTTATTTGTAATTTTAGAATTATATGTTTTGCTTCGTAATTCACTCATGGATCATGAAGAGAAACGTAACTACGGTGAGAAGATAAAAAACACACAGGGTTTCACTGCAGTCCCCGGATGCTACGACGGGTGTTCGTTTATATGATGGATCTTCAATCGTTTAAGCTTTAAACATACATTTTAATGCGCACATCAATCCGCAGCAAGGAAAGGCGTGTCCTTATATGGATTCCAAACGCAAAACGCGAAAATATACGCTAATTTGTGTGCTGTTCTTGAAATTACGAGCGAATGAAAAACATCATTGGAATAAATTTGGAAATTCAGTTTTCATGATACCCCATTCGCAGATGACGTTTGGACTTTAAACAATTTTTTTTTTCAAGAGTGAACTTTGGTTGCTGTAGGGTTGCTATCTGACCACGAAGATGTGCGCAGCGGTGCAATCTGGAGACGATGTGTACTGACAGTACACATGAATGTGTACCTTCTCAGCCTCCCCACGAGTTGTGTACCTTCTCAGCCTCGCCACGAGTTGTGTATTGGCAGTGCACAGTCTGTACTGACAGTACACATTCTCGTCACAGCTTGTGTACTACCAGTACACAAATTGTGTACTCTCAGTGCACAGTTCGTGTGGAGGCTGAGCAAGTACACATTGATGTGTACTGTCAGTACACATCATCTTTATAGTGTGGGTTGTTGTCATGCGGGAGAACAAGGGTAGGAGGAAGAAGGGTTACGAGCAAAACCTTGCCAACTGTTGCTCAAATTTTGCGGACTCCACACAAAACTTCAATTTACCAGGGGTACCTGGTTGAAATTGGTTTTTATTGCCTAAATGAAAATATACATTACCTGCTTTTTATAGCATTCCTTGTCTCCTAATGCAATCTTCCCCCTGAGTAAACTTCTTGATTCCCTAGCGGGCTCGGAAGCTTAACCTTCTGAGCATGCGTAATGCAACCCTCCTATAAAAGCGTTGGCTCGGGGCCATGCTTCATCCCTTTTCGTACCTCTCAATAAATTGTTACTATGGTAACTGAAGAAGGGAGGTAGGGCGGGTTGTGGTAATGTATATTCTCGTTTAGGCAATAAAAACCAATTTCAACGATGTACCCCTGGTAAATTGATGTTTTTATATGCCGACAAAAATGTACATTACCTGCTTTTTATAGCATTTCAACAGACCTAGTCACATGGTGGTGGCACCATAATAATGGGTGCCCAAGCTACGAGCCGGCTGCCCCAGAATCAACGGACTCAGCGAACCTGAAGCAATGGAAATGTAACAAGGATGGATGAAAAGGGGCCGTTTTCATTGGTGTAGAAAACCCTGTATAACAAGGGGTTGTCTTGTTCTCGTGGTTCTCTAGCTTGTCCCGATGTAGTGTGAGAAATCCATGCATTTAACGGTCGTTTTTCAGCAACCCTGAAAAGAAAGAGTAGAGCCCCGAAGACCATTATGGACGCTTACAGCCTGAGGGGCGAAAGATAAATAGCTACAACAAAACAGTAGGTGAATTATTCACCTTCAGAGATATGAAGTGATGATGGTACTTGAAAACTGTGGGACGAACAGTGAACGACCCGGTGGAGCATCGGGAACGGATAAGTAAGACATGATGATTGATGGTCGTCGTAGTCGTGAATTTTTCTTAGATGTCTTGTTTATGCTTCCTCTTCTTTGTTGTGTTAGGCAGTGGAGTAATCTTGGTCCATGATGTGACTGGATGCTGAATTCCGGTGATGGTGGAGACGAATTCTGTTGATAGCTGGAAGATGAACGTGATTCCGTCAGGAAATGGAATGAAGATAGACGGTCGTTTAACGATAAGATGAAGTGAGAACGGAGTGAGCCTCTTGCGAACCAAATATTAGGATGAGATAGGCACCACAATGTGACCCTGTTAGTAGTTGAATGCATGTGAAAAGTAACTTCGCAAGTTTGAAAGTGAAGGGTGGCGGATAATAATTGGTCCGGGCGAGCGTCTACTGATTACTCCTGGCAAAGTATAGGGCACACAATATGTACGAGGCTTGTATTGGTTGAAACGGCATCGTGGTACATACCAGCAATGGCAGGAACTTGAAGGTGAGAGTGCCAATCGGCAGGAAGCCGAAGATGCAAACCGAGATGTTGGAGGAGATGTTTAACGACCTCTCGTTCTGAGGAGAAAGTGGGTAGCATGAAGACGCCTGGAGAATGGCGAGGTCGTAGTAGTTAAAAACAAGCAGCATGGCTACGAATTGGGGAAGTGTGGCCTGGTCCAAGGTTGTGGACCGCTGAATGGAGTCTGTGTTAGAAGCGAAAAGATCGAACGGCGTTAGAAAACGGTCGTGTTAAGCATCCCAGGGCTGTATGGTGGAATGGTCATTGAGGCTACCCAAGGAAGGAGACTGGATCGATGTAATGTTGTCGAGACCGACACAAGGTACTTGCTGTTGTTTCAGAGGGACGGTTCATGCCAACGTCGGTTCAGCATCATAGTGTTTTGATTAAGGAACTGGTGTGGTGGAACGAGGTAAGGGAAACCCTCCCTGGCATGTGTACGACCCAGACCAGGCCATGGTGCAAAGAAAGATGGTGGTGCAACAAGTACAACCCAACCCATGATACGAGTGTGATGTGGAGCAGTGACCACCAGCTGTTGTGAAAGGCAAACGACCACTATGAAACTTGGCAAGAGAGAGCGGTCCCCTTCTCTTTCTTATTTAGAAATGCTAAGGTGGACTTGCTAGCTACAGAGGAAGAAGGCGAATCTCGGAGGTGATCGAGAGTGGTTAGGCCATATGCTGATGATTCATTGGTGAAGGCGAGTTGCTTCTAATGTTACTGGTGTTCGTCATATGAAGGAGAGTAACTTGTGACGCCAGAGCGGTGTTGGCCATATGAGACTGACAGGTTCCACTGAGAGCAGGTGGGCTGCAGTCCAAATGGTCGCAATGTTAAGGTGCTCGCAATGTCAGATGGTAACTGCAACCCCCGAAGAAGTGCTGCTTGTAGAGCTGCGATCGAAGAAAACAATGACTCGGAGGTGGCGGCAGGTGAGGTCGAGACCCCATCGTTCCCACGATGAGAGAGTGAGGGGAAGACAAACTTGGGCTGTAGGACCGGCGAAGGAGATGGATGCAGTTGTACGACCACAGGCAATACCTCAGCAACCGCAGATGAAGTGGGCCGAACAGGGCCACTCATCGAAGGGGACATAGGGAGAGACATGTGCAAAGCAGACAGTGGTCGGAGTTGAGGCTTAACAGAGACCCTTGTGGTGCGTTCCAGTCTTTGGGTGGAGAGTGAAGCTCTGAAAGCAGAGGAAGTCTGGTTGAAGGCAATGAACCGCCTGCAGGTTGGATCGCTGTTCGTTTGGAGTCAATGATTGGCTTTTATGGAAGCTGCTGGTGTAATGATGAGATCGGTTCGAGAGGCAGCGACTGCTAGAAAGTTGATCCTGTAGATGCCGAGATCTCCTTCAACCGAGGAAACGGCTGAATGAAGGAGGTCAGCGAGGTAGCTAACGAAGCCTTCGTGTGTGTGGCAGAAGCGAGGCGGTCCCTGACTCGTTTGCAGGCCTTTGATCCGAGCAGATTCAGGGTTGTTCTTGATAGATTACAATCAAGGCCCAGTCCCCTTTTTTTGCGGTCTTGCAAATGGTGCATGAATGCAAACAGTGCAAGGATGTGTGTACTAATTGCAGGATCTGTGCCCTTGACAAATCAAGTGAAGGTCGAGGTGGGACCGAGGAGATGTTCATGCAGAAGTCGAAGTATTGTCCAAAAAAGAAATGGTGAGGACAGGGTGGAGAAACAACCGCCGAAATTGGCTGGTTTGAAGGTGACTAACGTTAAAGATGAACGACCCTAGAGTTAAGCTATGAAGATCAGTTTAAGCCGGCAGTGATGATGTGTAGTAGATGTGCAAGGGTCATTCCCAGCCATTGGTTGGAGGACGACCCTGGAAACCAGGGTACCAGAGAGGGGTCTGGTGGAGGCCACGATTGCCTCCCCCTTCTCCTGCTTGTCGCCTGTCTTCTGGCGATAGGAACCATGAATGTGACGACCGTAAGGAGTTATGGAGGAACAAATGGCAGACCGATTGACAGGCGTACGGGTAACTGAGCAGTCTATGGTAACAGTCACCGAATTACACTTCCAAGAGATGTTACCGACTGCAGCAAAAACGATTGTAGTAACTCCCAACACAAGAAGGCGATTGAGGTGTTCTTTAAGTGCACCATCGAATGTCTACAGAATGCTAGTCGTGAGGTGCCACATCCGTATAATAAATTGCATAAGGACAACAGCCACTGCCGTAAAAGTGTTCCTGGGTGGAATGGGTTTGTTAAGGAGGCCTACTAGAAATCCCAAAGAGCCTTCAGTGCCTGAAAAGGAGTGGAAGACAGAGGAGCGGAGATGTATACACTGATATGGTGGCTGCACGGAAGGAGTTTCGGAGAGCACTCCGTTGCTGCAAAAGAAAGGAGGCTCAACATCGGAACAGTGGCCTTGCTCAAAGTGCTCTCCGTAGTGACTGGTGTGGTTTCTGGTTCCTGCTTAGTAAACAAAACAGGCAGCACAGCGTGGCTAGTGTCATTGATAACGCAACTAGCAAACAGGATATTGCTGACCTGTGGGCTACTAAATGTGAAAAGTTACTGAATGGTGGGGGTAACCTTGGAGTGCAGGATTTTCGGACCAGTGGAATGGAGAATGGCGAAATATTCATGAAGTTCTCTGCAAGGGAGGTTAAAGAGAATTGCAAAAATCTTGCTCTTGGTAAAGCCTGTGGATCGGAGCAGTTGAGCCGAGAGCATGTTCGCTATGCCTGGGATGGAATCCATGATTTGCTTGCCAATGGATTCTCTGCTTGCGTTACACACTCGTGGGTGCCTAAGGACTTGTCCAACGTTACAATTATTCCTGTTCCCAAAAACCGCACTGGTAATCTTACTGATAGTACTTATTATAGGCCTATTGCCTTAGCCAGTTTTCTGTCAACTGTACTTGAAAAACTTCTTCTTAATAGACTGGAACCCTTCTTAAAAACAACTAGTCATCAGTTTGGTTTTAAGGCGAGGCATAGTACTGAGCACGCTGTTCACGTGCTTAAGGAGACTGTAAGACATTACCGGGCCCAGGATAGTGGTGTGTATGTCTGTTTCCTGGATGCCAGTAAAGCCTATGATCGAGTAAACTGGGGCATTCTGTTTAAGAAACTGTGTGATAGGGGTGTCCCAATGTGGGCAATAGTGACTCTTAGGAACTGGTATTAAACTCAGGAAATGACCGTGCGATGGAGTGGGTCCACCTCTAGAGCTTTTCAGACCAGAAATGGTGTGAGACAGGGTGGAGTGTTATCCCCTGCCCTGTTTGGTGTCTATATGGAGTCTCTGAGCCAGGCGCTTGTTAACAAAGGTGTTGGTTGCTATGTTGGTGGCACATGCATCAACAACAGTTGTTTTGCTGATGATTTGGCAATTATTTGTCCTTCAGCTAAATCCCTTCAAGCACTGCTGGCAGAAAGTGAAAACGTTGCCCCGCAGTTGGACCTTTTGTTTAACCCCGACAAGACTGTGTGTATCTTCTTTAGACCTAGAGGCCTGAAATGGAAAGCTTTTATTCCCCCGAAGGTTTTCTTAAGTGGTAAATCGGTAAAGCTTGTGAGCAGCTACCGCTACCTTGGGCACATCATCTCGGATGACCTACGAGATGATGCCGACATGCGCAGGCAATGCCGTACGGTGTGTGTTGCTGGCAATGGCTTGAAGGCTAAGTTTAGCTCGTGTGATAGGTTTGTAAAAAACCGTCTTTTCGAGGCACATTGCACAAACCTCTACACAAGTGGCTTATGGATGGAACATAACAAGGCCTCTGTGAACAAACTCAGAGTTGCATACAACAACTCTGCTAGATGGCTACATGGTCGGCCACAATGGTACAGTGAAAGTAGGTTAATGGTTGAGAATATAACATCCCATCCTTTGGATCTATCAGAAGAAAGCTGTTTGGGGAACTGGTGTTCGGGTGTTAGCCTCTCCTAATCTTCTGGTTCAGGCAGTGACCAGATTTTCACTGTGCAAGGAGTACACCTTCAGTACGTGGCATGCAGTACTGTACGGTGATTGCTTGTAGTTTTTTGCTGTGACATAATTCATTCCCCTCTGTATTTTTTTATAATCTGTAACTCGGCACTTTTTGTATTCAAGCAAAGGTGCTGTGGTCCAAAAAAAAAAACGTGGGTCGAATTTTTGAAATAAAATAATAATAATAATAATAGTTTTCCTTTTAAAGGGTAATTACATCCATTTTGACATGCATGTTTTACTTTTGGATCACTTACACAATAACTAAACACAAGAATTACGGTCCCGTGCTTTAGGGAAATGTTTTAACTCTTTAAGTGCTGATAAATTACTGCGAAATAAAAGGAAAGCAGGAGGAGGGAACGGGAGAGGAAGGGGAAAAAAGGAACAACGATTGCACTGCAAACGTTGTAGTGAGGAAAAAATAACTAAAGTCCGGATCCTGGCGTCGATGTTGAGGTCCAGGTGGAAGGGGTATAGAAAGAACGGTATTGGGTTTTCTCCTTATGAAACCATGGTTTTGCGTGTGGCATATGAAAGGCAGGGCCCAGACATTAAACGTGGGGGTCGGGGTCCAGTGTGAATGCGGTCGCGGCTTGGTTGACCGGGCCAGGCTCACTGTGGAGGTTTGTGCTCCAGCCAGGCCCGGGCTAGTTCCCCAGTGTGGCAGGGGTTTTAGTGAGCCTCGAAATTGTTATTAGGCCACTCGCACGGTATTTTGAATGTTAATTTTTCCAAAACTCTTTACCCCGTTTTATTGATTCTCAAGATTAAATCTACAAATAAAGTACAGAATGTACGTAGAAAATTTCACACATGTAAAACACATGTGTGGTTTAAAGTATCAAGGAGACACATCCGATGACAAGACATAAGCAGAAATGGATAAGTAGTGCCTTTGCACTGTTTCGCGCCTCGTCTCAATGAAAAAAAATGCAGACGCAATAGAAAACCATACAAATACATGACATCAATAAACATTTCGGTATTTTTTATGTACATCAAACTTCCTGAAAAATTCTGAAAATTAAGTTTTAAAATGTATTTCATATTCACTAAACTTGCTGAAAATGAGATGCCTTGTAGGGCTTCGATTGACTAGCAGCATCCCCATCCTTAGACATTTTTGCTGAATTTATAGGACCACATTTTGAATTCCAATTTAATGCACCCCTACCCCAACCCTGTCTCCAAACAAAACTCCTGGGAATGAATCCCGTTGCTGACCTGCCATTGAAAAAATAATTGCCTTAAATTGAAAGGATATGTATGGGCCCTAGAGACGGATTGTCATTGAGATAAATTTAATCTTCACGTAAGTATGACATTGCACATAATTAGTGCGGATCATGAGAATGTCGAACCAGCTCTACTTTCTTCGTGCGGTTCAGAAGACTCAAGGACGAAACCACGGCAAAGAATAAACGCCCAATCCAGACGTCATTTATGAAGATGAGTGGTGGAAAGGCGCAACGACGCGAACGAGTGAGCGCGAGATCACAACAATGGCCGTGGTCAACGGAAACCGGGTCAATCACTATGGCAACGACGAAACCAAACAAAGCAGCGGAAGCAAGCGCCATCCAAGTGGAAGTGAATTTGGCACCTTCTCCTCCACCCTTTCTGCAAAGTGGATGCGACGGCGGCGCAAGCGCACTCGTCCGAGGATGTTTTAATCTCGGTTCGGCGAACCGACCGGAAATGTCCATGACATAATTCATTAAAGTGAAAAAAAAAATTATGAAGTTTTTTAAAAAAAAATTAAACAGGTAGCTATTGTAGCTAGCTGGGATTGCGCGTCCAATGACAGACAGACATACAGCCAGCCAGACAGATGCGCGGACAGATGACTTGGGATTCTTCCCCCTCCGGTGGTGTAACAGTTAACTCGGTGCTTGACCTGCCTGCTCAAAGCTTTATCTTGACTAACTGCGTAACTTTAGCTACAAAAAAAGCAGAAGCAGTCTTGTAAAAATCTTGGCGTAATAAACATCGAGCCAGACTGTTGATGAAAAAAGCCATAGGTAACGGTTGGCTTATGGGTTGAATTTGTCTATTCAAAATTTCAGGTGTCGTTTTATATTGAGTTTTTATTTCAATACAGTTTACGTGGAAATAATGGCAAAAGACGAACCAAACAGCACAAGAGCAGATGCCCACGTGTGGGGTAAGGTTCGCACAAAAAAAACCCGAAACATTTTCTTACAAAGTAGGAACAAAAAACAGTAATTAATGTGGAAAACAGGGTTTCCAGAATCTAACAAAGCATGATTAAGAACAAATTAATAAGAAAAAAGTGGAAAAAATGTACGAGTACTAGAAAACAATGCAACCAAATATGAAAAATTGTCAGTATTAACTCATAATGCTAAACAGCATTGCTAAGCTCACAGGGTTCTGATCTAATAACCATTTAAACAAATGTTTCTTGAACGATTGCAGCCCAGTAATTAGTTTAATTTCGGTAGGCAATGAATTACAAAAATGTAGTACCCAGATATTAACTGCATTTGTGGCGTCTTTCCTTCATAACTTTTGGTTGGATGACATAAAAACAGGATTTATTCCTAGTATGGTAATCCGCCACAAAACGAGCAGAAAAATGAGCTCCGTTTTTTACAATGTGTTAGTTATACATTAATTTTTGATTTACGATTAATGTTGGTATTTGATAATCAAAATACCAAATGCCTTTGCTCAATTTTGCTATTTACGAACTTGATACTACAAATACGGCATGGAATGCATGTGGAAAATTTAAAAGAATGGGACAATGGTTCATAAGTTATCGTGGTGACAGACAGACACCAGGACAGGCTGAGAAGCTCCTTTGCTCTGTTTCGCACCGCGTGGCATTAATACGAAATAACGGCCATACTATACCATAAACATCAGTAACAGCTAAACTAATTTTCACCGTGAAAAAAAGAAAAACAAATACTGTTGGCCCCCTATCGCTGCCCCTTCCCCATCTTCCATTCCCTCCCAAGGCACAAATATGCAGTGTAATGTTGCGCGAAAAGTCCAAAACAAAAGGATCAAAAAAAGTTACACAATTTCTTGTAAGGCCTGCAATTCTGAGTATTCTATAAAACGATTAAAAAGTCCTGAAATTAAAGTTTGCATATAAATTGCAGAAAGGAAAGCCAAATGGGCTCGGTCAATCTTAAATAAATATACAGTATATACTGAAAAATGTTTCTGTTGCATTTTTGGCTTTAAAATGTCAGACTGTTGAGCGGGGATTTGAGACCTCGACCTATTGAGACCAGAGGCCTTACTGCCTGTCAGTAAAACCAAAAGCCGTCTCAATCACCACTAGAAACGAAACTAAATTATTACGGTCCATGAGGTAAGAAGGGAGGTGTGGCAGATGACATCATCTCTTGACGCCAAGTGGTGATTTGTAATACTGACATTGTTTCCAAGGACTGTCGACAGACGTGGATGCGCAGCAAAGCAAATCGATTTGATGTTTTCTGAGCATTGCGGAAGATGTTGACGACAACTTTCGGGTGCTTATGGGTGCTTTTGGTATGACCCTCATAAGCTGAACGATGGGACTTCGGCGTTTTTTCTCAAAGTTAAGAGGGTTCAGTTCACTTCAGGCATTCTAACATTTAATAATGTTAATAGAGTTAATAAAGTTGTTGAAAAATATTTTGCTAATTGCATAACAAATTATTTAAGCCATTTCCAACTAATCGATTCAAACCAATTCGGATTTCAGCGTTGCAAAGGTACAATTGATGCACTACATAGAATAAATAATATGGTAACAAATGCACTAAATGACGGGAAATATGTTGGTGCAATCTTAATAGATTTACAAAAAGCATTTGATACAATTGACAAAGATGTTTTATCTAGGAAACTTTTTAACCTTGGTTTGAGAGGAAAAATTTTGAATATTATTGTGAATTATCTAACGAATAGGACGTGTTGTGTTGGCATCAATAACGTACACAGTTCGTGGCAACCTATTGAATTTGGCGTGCCACAAGGCTTTATTCTTGGACCACTCCTTTTTCTTCTTTATGTAAATGATCTGCAGTACCTTAATTGGAACAGTTACTTTACACAGATGACATTATTATGATTGGAATTAATAATAAATGCAATGTAATAACCCAACATTTACAAACTGACTTTAACACTATAAACTTATGGCTTAAGAATAACGAATTATATATCAGTGCAGAAAAAACGTGTTATCTTCCAATCATGACCTCACATATGAAAAATGAATCAAGTGAAATCTATATCCACGATGACCTATGTCATGACAATCAAACGTGTACATGCCCTAAACTACTTAAAGTTACGGAATGCAAATATTTAGGCATCACAATTGACGAAAATTGGAAATTTGCCAAACATATCGAAAATCTAGTTAATAGAATTAGACGAATTGTACCTCTGCTTTATAAATTACAAAGTATTCTTAACATTGAAGCAAAAAAATCTCTTTTTGAGAGCTGGATTAATGCACTTATTAGATATGGATGTAGCGTTTATGGAACATCAACTGATGGCCTCATTAACAACTTGCAGAAAATTCAAAATAAAGGACTGAAAGCGTTGTTTGGTAAATGTATTGGACAACGTACTGCTGATATTTATGAACACTACAAAATAATGACCGTCAGACAATTAATAACGAATTGCATAATCAAAAGGAATTATTTCCTGATGGAACATAAATTGGAAAATAAAATAAATATAAGATCAACATCTGAATGGCTCAAAGTTCCTACATGGCGAAATTCCTACGGTAAGAGAGGCCAACGTTATGTAATCCCGCATACTTTTAACTTACTGCCAGTTAACTTGAGAGACTTAAAGAGTAAATACCAACTCAATAAACTCATTAAAGAATGGATACTAACTTTAAAGCAACATTAAGAATATTAAAATTTTAACCAGTTCTAATCATCTAATATACATAATAATATACGCATGTTTTTCTTTATTTAATTTTTAAACCTTACATGAAATTTGTATTTTTCCTATATCGTTACTTCTTCACAATTATTAATTTACAGACACATACAGACTTCATAAGTCTCGTGTTCTGGCCTATATTGTATATTACAAATGTAATGTGTGTGGTAATAAAATTATTATTATTATTATTATTATTATTACATCCATTCATTACATCCATTACATCCATTACATCTCTACATCCATTGGTTACATCGACAGACTGCAAAAAAACTTTAAATAAAGCTGCCAAAGCCCTTTTTGGTAAAAAGGAGGGAAAATCTACTAAAAATATCTTTAACGAAAATAAACTATTCACTTTTCATTCACTTTATAAATTTAATATTATCAATAATAACTACTTCGATCTAACCTATCAAACAAGTATCGCACGACCATCAAGAAATAATAAGGCTTGGCTAAAAACGCCCTTATGGCGCAACTCATACGGTAGAAGATGCTCTGCGTTTGTCGTGCCAACAATCCTCAACGAAGTCCCTGAGGATCTTAGAAAAACCACTACAGCTAGAAATATTTAAAAAAAAGATTAAACAATGGCTGTTTGATACCCAGGGACTACAATCATGTAAAAA
>JAHWFP010064575.1:38659-53278 GCA_023313725.1 Lithobius niger
TTAAACTTCTTACATTTCTGAATACCACGTTACAAGACTAAATAATTTTAGTAATGTATTGATTCTTGTGACAATATTTATTTATCTGTTGTATATGTTCTTAGTTAATTGTCAGTGCACATACAAGCTTTTAGCTTCGTGCTTTTTTGAATGTACACTTGCTGTATACTCATTGCTGATTAAACAACAACATTATTATTATTATTATTATTATTATTATTATTATTATTATTATTATTATTATTATGTAATAAAGAAAAAGATTGCAGACCACTATTTTACTTGTATTGAAATAAAACATCTTGATTCACTAAAAAGCGATGTATATCAAAAACACAGACTAATTAAAAAACTAAATATACATAATATTATCAAACAGCTTGACAACTATGATTGGAATTACCTTGATAACTTTAAAAACTCTAGTGACATGTATAACGAAATTGAAAAAACTATCCAGGAAATTTATGCTAATAATACATCATACAAAAAAAAACAGTCAGACAATAAATGTTTTAAACACGAGTGGATGAACAACATTCTCCTCCAAGAAATTAATCACAAAAATAAATTATGGTCTAAGATATCCAAAACAAATAATCCTTCACCTGAAATTATTCAAGAATATAAAAATTGTAAATATTCTGTAACACAAAATATCCTTAGGGCAAAAAATGAATTTTATAAAAATTTTCTTATTGAAAACAAACCAGATAGTGCTAAAATATGGAATAAACTAAACCAATTAATGGGGAAAAAGCCAAAAACAAATATCGACGAACATCTAAAACGTGCCTTCCCTGCCGAAAAAACTTCTGACCTATGTGACGCGTTCGGTAAAGAGTTTAAATTACAAGTTGAAAATCTAAAAAACAGAAATAAACACAATAGGAGATGCAGGAATACACTGGAAACTTGTAAAAAACAACAAATAACAAAACATAACTCTATCGTCATTTTGCCACCCACTATTTATGAAATCACTGAAATACTTAGTAATAGTAAAGTTAAAAAATCTACAGGACACGATGGTTTTCTTCTGGATCTTTTTGTAAAAACCAAAACTAACAGTGCTAACTTTCTTTTGAAACTGGTTAAAGTAATAATTGATACTGAGGTGTGGCCTGATAGTCTTAAAAAACAGATTCTTAGACCTGTATACAAAAAAGGTACCCACGCGGAATTGAAAAACTATCGTCCAATTGCCTTACTCTCTGTTATAAATAAAATTGTGGAAAGATTTTTTACCAACAAAATTGAAAATTTCCTCAACAAATTTAATCTTTTGAACGACATACAGTACGGCTTCCAGAAAAAAAAAGGCACCACAGATGCTCTGCTATACTTAAATAATCATGTATGCCGGGCACTAAACGAGGGTAAATATGTCAGCGCTATTCTTATAGATCTTCAAAAAGCCTTTGACACACTTAATTTAAATATCCTCCGTGAAAAACTTGGTAAACTAGGTATCCGTGGTAAAATGTTAAGTATTCTCACTAGTTATCTCACCAACAGATTAAGTTGTGTTAAAATTGAAGACTGCTGTAGTGAGTGGCACAAGGTTGGCTATGGTGTCCCGCAGGGCTCAATTCTTGGACCCATTTTATTTTTGATTTACTTAAACGACATTGACGATTTTCATTGGAATACTTACCTTACACTTTATGCTGATGACATCCTGCTGCTTTCAATAAACCTAGACAAGGAGACTATGATCGAAAACCTTCAACAGGACTTTAATTTAATAAATGAATATCTCTTTGAAAATGAGCTTTACATGAATGCTGATAAAACTTGCGTACTTCCGTTTCTCACCTCACATATGACCCTGGATAATTTCGACATTAAATTACACCGATTTGACTGTAATTATTCGGTGGAAAACTTGATCTGCAACTGTCAATGTCTAACTACCGTCAAACAAACTAAGTACCTTGGAATTGAAATTGACAGACATTGGAAATTCTATGACCATATTAACAACCTCATTACCAGAGTAAGACAGTCCCTACCTGGCCTTTATAATATTAGGAACAAACTTAACGCCCAAAACAAAAAACTTATTTATAACGCATGTGTTCTTTCACCTGTAAGGTATGCATCCGCCGTCTTTGCTTATACATCTTCTGGTTACACTGCCAGGTTACAAAAAATTTTAAATAAAGCATGTAAAATCTTATTTAAAAATGACAACTCCGATAAAAAGACACTGGATATAATGCTTGAAAATAAGATCATGACTTTTAAGCAAATTGCTGATTTTACGGTGATAACAAATACGTATTTTAACACGGACCTAAATGCTCATCTGAAAAGACCCTCTAGAAATAATAATAATTGGCTGGTCACCCCTCATTTTCGAAACTCATATGGTAAAAGAACCCTAAATTTCATTTCCCCTTCCTTATTCAACAAGTTACCTGTAAAGCTGCGTAATCTAAAAACTAATGCTTCCCTACGAAAAGAACTAAAACTTTGGTACTTTGAAACGAAATGATTTTTAAGATACTTTTAGAAACAATATTTTAAACAATATCTTAACAATATTTTTAACAATATTTTTAACAATGTCTTAATATCTTAATATTTTTAACAATATCTTAAACAATATTTTAAGATGTATGGATAAACCCTTGTCGGTATATTATTATGTATTTTTACAAAAGGTGTTGGTTTGCTACTTTGTTGATTTTGTTGTTTACACACCACATCTGTTATTAAGTTCTAGAATATTGTATTTTTCTAATCGGTACATACAGTCTTCTAGACTCGTGCCACAAGATGTACAAACTTGTTTGAAATAAATTATTATTATTATTATTATTATTATTAATATTATTATTATTTGGTATATATAGTGTTTAAAAAGGTCTACTGCTACAATAAGTGTGAATCACCTTATTTTGCCTTTAAAATGTGGTGATGTTATGTTGTCATTAATGATGAGTGCCAGCGGGAGGGTTTAACTGACGTGAACTCACATTGTGAAAGGCAGGTAGAAACCTAGTGGAGGAAAGGCTGTAGTGCTAAACTCTTTTCCCCGCCAGTTTTGTACCTATGATCCCTAATGTGGGTCCAAATGTGGACTTTCCCATTCGTACTTATAACGGTCGGACTCTACAGGGTCTGGTTGGCGTATTGCAGTATGTCAACAACCAGTTAAATCGATAGCGTATGGCGAGCTTACGTAGCGCGAGCATAAGAGCATGTTTCCAACCTGAGTGAACCCGTAGATCGAGCGCACATACCTAGCTACATTTTTCGCATTCCCGGCAGTGAGTTTCCGGCGGTTCTGACTGGTGGAGGCTTTAGAATGTTTTCGTTCCTACACGAAGCGCGGCCCCTCAACAGTTCTGATTGTGCATTATCAAACGTACATCATGGATTCTTTTGCCCGTGTGCTTATCATACTGTGCACTCGATTTACGTACGCTCATAGCACGTAGCCGTTAAATCTATAGTTATAGTTTACCTTGTTGGGTCATTGACGACCTTTAAGCACTGTTTTCACGGTGAAATCATTACCATTTTCTTCAGCAGTCGCAAGGTCGTCGAAGCAATTCATATTTAAAAACTAACACATTAAAGTCTTAAAACAAAGAATTTTTTTGGCAACATTAGCTCAGGGCTTCTTAAAGCTGCCAAGGAAAAGAGTAATTTGTAAACTTTGGACGTTATTCTTTCTTTGTTTCAACTTTTTAAGTGTCGTTCTTGACACTGGTTGTGAGTCCCCCTCTGGCTTATTAGTGTTTCACAGGTGCTTGCTACTTACTGCTTTTGTATTTAATTCTGTTGTAGTTGCTGGATTTTTAAACTGTTATAACAAACAGGAATTTGTCGGTTGCAAATCGGGACGAACCGGTTGTGCAATGGAAGAAGACTTAAAATGGTAACTATTTCTTACTAAGTGAAAATCCAATCAAAAATTTAGTATGAGGCACACGAGTTCGAAATCTAAAGTTTCACACCCATTTACCATAAGAAGAAAATCAAAAAGAGTTGATTTTCTAAATTGTGTACCAAGCCTTTTTGTACCAGGCCTCCCCAATTGCATCTCCCACGAAAAAAACAAGTGTGTATGTGTGTGTGGTCGGGGGGCACCACAAAAGAAATGCCTCCCACAAATTGTAATTCTCACCGTAATTTTTTTAGTTTTCTATTATTTATTAAAAGTAGGTTCAATGTATAAACTGGCAACAATCTTATATGGCGAAAAACAGTAACAGTCCACTAGCGTAAGTAACGTGGGTTAGCGTAAGTTTCGGCGTTTGTATTGTTTTACGTCATTTACGCCTTTTGCCAGTTTACATTGAACCTACTCATGTTGAGTTGGTCCACGCTGGGCCTCTCGCCATTATTCCTCTCGCTGATCTGGGTGTCTTTCATGAAGCTCTAGTCCATGGCGAGCTGCTCCTCTGCGCTCGGCAGTGGCAACACACCCAGCACTCCTCGTGCACCATCCGATGCTTCTTTATATGCTCCTGGCAAATTACTAAAATGTGCTGGTGCCACTCCTGTTGTAGATCGTAGTATTGGTTCGTCACTTGTTGTAAAACGAATGAAATAGGGTTCTTTAACTTGTTGAAGGTAAAGTTCGAAATTGAAACTTTACTACTTACAATTTTCTTGGTCCGTTGAGTGGGCTCCACTGCAGAACCTTGCAGGTTGGTTGGATCGAAGAAGACATTTGCTTGGCGCAGGAAATCTTCGAGATGGATATCCAAAGTTGTTTCAAATTGGTTGTAGGAAAATATTCTTATCCCGGACATTGGCTCTCGAAGAAGAAGTTGTAACAATGTTAAATAATACCCCAACCTGGATAACTATTACGGAGCTTACAGCCTAGAGTTGCCATCACAATGTCTAGGAGGAACTGTAAGAATATTATTAACCACAAGGACGACTATAAGTAACAACTACTTCGCTATCCATGATGCTCATTCACCTATACAGACGTTCGTGTAGATGAATGTCGTTCAAGTTTCGTATAGCTAAAGATGAGTAGCCATGATTGTACGAGTGTACTTGTACCATATGCTCCCGTCAAATCCATGCACTCGTAACGCCTCTACAAGTACTGAGAATTCTGTGTGTATTCCGAGAAATGCCGAAGGTAAAGCATCAGTTCCTAGTACTAGAACTTTCAGACGCTTTCCAAGAAATCTCCCAAAACTGGTCATGTTGAGTAACATTCCAGCTTACATCATTGGCCAGAAGTCGGTGGCTACTGTCTACACATATAACTGGCTTTTGTCTATGGTGTTCTTCCCTAAATTTACACACGAGCTCTCGCGACAGCCGTATTCTTCGAATAGCTAAGAACCCCAATAGGCGAGACACGATTTCTATCCCAGCCGGCCTTGCTTGAAGAAGCCATCTCCTTCGTATCTTCACGGTCGTGGAACGCTGCTGCAGACGGAGTTGCTGCATGTCAGGTGGACTGATCGTAGCACGAGTGGTATTTTTTCGCACCTGTCTTTGGGATAAAACCTTTAATTTAACTTTATTAAATTGTCAAGGCGCCTATGGAGGCATTTCATGGCTGTTTTATTTTATTGGCTGTATATGAATAATTACAGCTTATATACAGCTTATTCAGTTAAACGTGGGTTATCCCAGAAAATAATTGTGACCAGTCGTTTCACATGGACTAAGAATGAGAGATAGAACATGCGGTAATATTATAATGGAGACTCCGTCAAGCTATGCGGGTTCTCCTTTATGTCGCTCCTGATTTTACCAATCTAAAAAATACGTTACTCTATAATTTAAAAGTTGACGTCCATTTCTTACCCATTTAATGAGCAGTGTATTTTTTTTTGTTGTTGTTGCTGTTGTAATGAATTTTATTTTAATGAATTGTCTTATGGTTAAATACATCAGTAAGGTTTCACACGGCTAAACACTACAATAACATTGACGCATCTGAAACCTTACAGGAAAGATAATTCGTGCTCCTTTGTAGCTTTGATTTCGGTTCAGTTTACCTTATCCTAAAAATCAAATGAGTTCGTTTTTGCTTTCTAATTAATTTTCTTTCAACGAAATCACCCGGGTGCAAAGTCACGTTAGTTATGAACTGACGCTGCATTCTGGGTTCAAGGCAAAATATCGGCGACTGTTGTAGCAGGGATGCAGCGCCATCTAGCGAACCCAAGAAGAACACTAAAAGACGCCGTAGGCCTTTGCGTCGACATCCGTCCGTGCGCCCACGAAGACAACCAAAAGAAAAAAAAATCTGAAGTAAAAAAATTCCGAACCCAAAAAATAATGTTAAAGAAAAAGAAAGCCAAAGAAAAAAATTCTCTTAAGCCAAGTCTTTCCCTCTGACCACCTGCATTTTTGACATGTTTCTGTTATTCGTTTTGTAGACGCACATTCGCCTATCAAAAGCAACCATAATACAAACTACATCACAATTTATGTCATTTTCATGCTGTATGCGTAACCAGTTCTATGGGACGGAAAAGCCAAAGGCTTAACAAGAGTTAAATAAATACAGATGCAAACCTATTTACGTTTCCTTTTGGACTTATGTGCCATACTGACACGGCCAAAAGGAACCGTCCATATGCAGCATTTAACACGAATGGATAGTGTATGTTTATATGTACAAAAGGCGACGTAAACAGGTTTGCATCTGTGTTTATTTAACCAGTTCTATGTTACCTGAAGTAAATTAGTTGATGTGTGCAGTGGCGTAACTAAGGTTTTGTACTGCGAGGGCAACACTAACCATTTAGCCAAATGTTGTGAAGGGAGAAACCAATAACAGCTGACGCATTTTTGCAATTTTTCGGCATTCTGTCCTTGTAAAGTGCCGTTGAAAACATTTTTATAAAATCAGTTTTGCTGACTGCATTATACGCGTAAAAAAAAGTGTACTGTAAATCTTTCAGTTTTTCATACTGGATACTTATTTTTTATAAACAAAATACGTCTTCAGAATAGTCAAGGTTTTTTCAGCTATACAAAAAGTGACTTGGCCAATTTGACGAATAAGCCGTCAAAATCTTATAGAGGTGGTCAATCACCCCTTTGCCCCCCAACTGGTTACGCACTTTGGTTACACGTAAAAGAAAAGATAAGAAATCAAACTATGTATGGGTTTATAATTATGTTGGTACAAAATAAATGCAATAGTTTAAAGAACAGTTCTGTTAAATTAAATCAAATCATCATAAATTGTGGTGATCTGCGTTATGGCCAGGTTGTTGGGTGACGCTATTTGGCTTTTCAGACACTGAATGGTTCTTAATCATGATCCTAACAACCCCCAACCCTTACTTTTTTTCTGGGAGTACCAGAGGGCTGTACTTCGACTGCACGGTACTAAAATCCGGCGGTGTTTCTTAATTGAGGAAATTCATTAATTCTTGAACTGCTTTTTCTGTTCAGCTCATCATGTTTAAGTCGCACTTCGACACTCCGTGGTCAGCGTTTTAATTATTTTATGGCTGGGTTTGTTATAGGCGTCGACAGTCTCCAGCTTGCCTTACTATTTGTCTATTTCTATTTTCAGAACTAAACTGTAATGTAATTTTGATTATGACTGCATTTGATAGGCAAATAAGGCTACAAAACGAGTAATACATTGCGTAAATGAGTTACGTGGGTTTTTCTTCTTTCTCTGATTTTAGGGATTTGGCCTTTTTAAGGCGGCCCTATATCTGGCTCTTTAAGCTTTAGCTGTTTTTTATAGTAATATGAGTTTGTTTTTTTTAAATAATTCAATCTGGTAAAATAGAAACATGTATCTTCAAACTCACTGTACAGTTCTTCCGCTAGAAGCTGCTGATAGTGAAATGAGTAATAACTATTTGATCTGAACTTTACAGTAAACGCATGCGCATCATGGAGTGGTTAAAAGTACGTTAAGGTATTCTCGGTCATTTACCGAGTTAACAATAATTTACAAGGCACTCGGACATGAAACAGCAACCACCCACTTGAAGCAGATGATAACCAAATGAGTAATAATTATTTGATCTGATCTTTTACGATAAATGGGTGCATATTATGTTGTGTCGTTTGCAACATTGACCTGTGTTTAAGGAAATGTTACTAAACCGTGTCATACAGGAAAACTTACCTTAACTTTAATCGAAGCAAGCATTGTTAACGAAGCAGACAGTACTTTAATTAAGAACTTTGAATTAATTATTCTTTCTCATGCTTCATTTTTCTAAAAGCTAATTTTATTTTTGTTCTTATTTTTTCGTAAGAAGAAAATAAGTATAGTGCTTAGTGCATATTTATTATGGTTTCCATGACGATGATCAATATTACCTTTATTAATCTTCTTATTAACAAGAAAATGGCAGTGTCTTGTTCCTCTGCGTTTTTTTTCTGGCAATCGTTATGAAAGAAATGCATCCTTTTGTGATAGAAACGTGTGGGTGACAGTTGGCATAACTTTTCCAACTTTCATCCGAAGTATAATTTCATCAGTTCGAGAAATTCAGAGCTACGCGAAACCAGGAGGAGTTACATGACGAGATTTATATCGAGACGAGATTGAAGCATAACGAGATGAGACCAAACGAGACCGAGGTAGGCGGTTATGGTTGTATGGGATGAAACCGAGGGTTTTCAAAGTTTCATCTCTTCCCAGCGGAATCCCCGTCAGGTTAATAGATTAGTATAGTGAGCTATTCAGGAACATTAATGGATGACTACAGCCTCAATCCATTAGAAAATTCCAGGCTTGAAATTACAAGCGGAACAAACACACAGAACATCAGGTGGCTAAGTGGTAGAAACCTAAAACAATCAAGCAGCACAAGTGGTGGCAAATGGCTGCCACCATTGCACAATTTCAATTTTTGTATCTACAGCGTTTTGTTTGCCTGATGAGGAACCAGTAAAGTCCGAAAATTGGCAGTGAATAGTTAATAAATTGTAAGACTTCCATGTCAGCCTGGAATTTTCAACTTAATTTTCATTGCCTTGCACCTGTTCTTCAATTCTCAATCCAATCCTCCAAATTGACGGGTGGACGACACGGGCAGTAACCAGAAATAGATTGCGTGTTGAATGGTGTAACGATTTATCTGTAATATCGAGAGAGCAGGACGACTTTTTCTGCTCACACTGCAAATTGGCCACTACAGCATTAAGGACTAATCAAATAAAAACCCATGGGAGTTTCCTTTTTTCGTCTGCTTCTAATGTCTAACGGAAATCAGGCTAATGTCCAAGGCAGATTGAACATGCGTGCGCAAATGCTTATTTCTTCGAGGTCACATATGTCCCAAGTGGTTTTTGTATGTCGGATGTTTCTTTAGTCAGGACAAGGTAAAAATGTCAATTCCAAGTAACACGCAACAGTCAGTTTCTGTAGTGCGTCGCTAGCTGGGGGCCACTCAGAGCCAGAAACAGTTTTAAGACGCCCCACCGCCGAAAACAATCAAATGTAACTTAACTAAAATAAACCAACTTAGCAAAGAATTTAGCTAAGTGATCATTGTTAAATAAGTAATTACCAAGTCGTTTTATGCTGCCTCAGTATTCGATTCTGTTTTTGAGTGTAGCTGTGGTCTCGGTTTTAGTCTTCTGTACGGCCGTAACGGCTGAGAAGACTATTGCAACGACTTTGTCCGTCCCTCTGTCCGTCGCTTTTTCAGCTTCAGGACGGTACCAGATATAGACAAACGGTTTTCACCATAGATCCAGCGACCAAAAATTAGTCTAAAAACACGGCAAATTAAAACATTGTTACTTGCTTATGGGGGAGGGGGATGAGGCTAAATGGAGCGTCGACAGCTTGGTCATTACTCCAAGCTTGCTTATAGCTAATAGGCTTTCTCGACGTAACTCAATGAAATAATAACATTTGATAGTCGCATTTAAACACTCTACAGGAAAACGTACAACCGTAAAAACAAAAGGATTTCGTTAATGACACACATTAGCTTCATTAAAAATAGTCTCGATGCCGCCGCTTTTAAGCATTTCGGCTGTTTATTTACAAAACATCGGGGCAGGGGAGGGAAGAAGGAAAGAGGGACGGACTCTAGCCTCTTGGCCTTCTATTGGAGAACAGCTTTCCAGAACCTTCGCCTCCTACAGTAAAAGCCAAAACAGCTTTGCCTTCCACAATGCCACGCAAAAGGCGTCACAAATAGCGGCGCGACAGCCGTGTTAAGTGGCGCCATCGGGTTGGCTACCTCGTTGGTTAGATTGCAATTTCGCCGCTTGGTGTTGAGATGACAGCACCTACCAAAGATGTTCCTCCTTCTTTGTCTATGAGCCTTTTCTGGCGCTGGCGTGTGTATATTTTAACCATGTTCTGTTACGGCGTTTACTGTAAGAGGCTCGGCAAGAACGTAAAAAAACGATTGTATGCAGTTAAGTAAGCTATACTTCAGAATTCCTATAATTCCTATAATTTTGTTACGCATGTTTAACCCTGATAAACTGTAATGCGTGTTTAATCCAGATAAATAGATTAAGAGTGTGGTGGTGGGGAGAGGGGGGTGATAATGTCCTTTTGTTGACTGGTCCCCTTTTTTCCTTACTAACTGCCTACATTCTGTTACTATGAATAGATTGGGAGTGGGGAGGCCATTGCGTTTGTCATCCCTCCTATTTATTTGACGACCACGTAACTCAAAACTAAACCAAATTCAGCTTTCTGCTGCTTTAAAATCATGCATTAACCAAACTTAAAGTAAAACTGAACAATATAACTTTCATAAAATTATAGGGATGTAATTTTTTTCCCCTCCGGGATGGACGCTGAATACATTTTTACCTATTAAGAGCGAGACTGAATCCATTTTTAACAAATGTTTCAGTTGAAGCAAACACGCATAGCACCATCTGGGGACTGCCGTTTCTTTCTCTTTGTTAGAATTTAAAGACAAATGTTTAGGAATTGGCAAAATTACTCTACCCAAACAAAGCTGGGTAGTTCTGCTATATTTCTAATTCTCATTTCCATCTTACACACCAATTCCTGAATATGAACCAAGAAAACACCAAAACACTCCAATCTTTGATTTGTTCCCTAGCAAGTGAACGAATCCAACAACAGTCCTTACGAGTGCATCTGGATAGCTCTGACATCACCTGGCACAATCGCTGTAAAAGTACTGAGAGAAGCGGCCGCGTTGTTTCAAAACGTATGAAACTGGCAGTAATACTGTTTTTTTTTTCCTGTTTACCATTTGTAATTATTTTCTGCATTCTTCACACTACAAGAACTTTCAGTATGACATATTATGGCAGATGGCTTTGTGCTGTTCATGTAGTGCTCGGGGCCAACTAGCCTGACAGATCGGGCTCCCTTATTGCTGCTAATAAAAAATCGGCTTAACCATCCAACGGAAACCCAAATATCTCCGAAAATATGCAGTAGGAATTCCATCTTCGAACTCGTCATTTCATGAACCTCCGTTTTTCACGAAACTTCAACCAAATCAGAACAAAATTGTGAAAGTTATCGTGTCCCAAACATACAAACACACAGACAAACAGACACAAAATGCAAACTCAATTGAATATTCGACCTGGCTCGCTCGGCTAATAACTGCATCCTAACATGTTATTACCATTAGTTCGTATTTAGTTTTTTTTCAAGCAGCAACTAAACCACGCGCAATGGCTGTTTGGTGTGACGTGCACATCACGTGTCTGGGCTAGTCCAATCAGACGGCCAAACAGCCGTTGTTCTCGTTCGTCATTGGCTAACTCATGGTGACGTCACAGCAAACAGCCGTTGCGCATGGTATAATACAACGCTAAGTCTTAGAAACTGAAAGACTTATTCTGTTAACTGCGTCCAAAGCTAAAGTAATTTAATTATTATTGACCAGCTGAAGGGTGGCGTTGGATACACCGTTTGCAACCTCGCTCCACCAAATTATGTTTCTTCAATAACATTTTTGTGCACACTTCACACTGACTCGTTCCCGTGTATCTGGACCATATAGGAAGGCGTAATCCGGGAGCAGAAGGCATGTTTCTCGTTGTGTGGCCTGGCCTGGCCTATAACTGAAGAATTCTGTTCTTCAAAATTGTGTCAGTAGTAATTGTCTGAGTTTTGTACCATTACTTTGAATAAACATTTTTATTTTCGTGTTTCTGGATGTTTAAATTACGTTTTTCAGGTTCATCAAGGTAATAATTTTGTTATTTCATCGTCCGCAGTAGAAATCAGGAGGGGGAAGCCAACGGTTATTTTCCCATTGGCCTTCAGGACCTACGTCACTGCACGAGTGATGAAGCGAAGAATTTCCGTACGACATGCAAAGCATCGTGTCACTACCATTATATTTTCTATCACCCTCGTGACTTGATAGGAAAGAGCAAGGCTGAAGACAATGACATCATCATTATCGGCACTATCTTGGAATATCATGCTGCCAATGATTATCTTCACAGATGTATGAAAGCTGAATGGTTTATACAAACGTTTAAATGCGACAAGAGGTTATTGCATCAGTCTATTTTAGTTAACAGCGCAAAGCCATGATCTACAGGCTAAATATGACACTTTACCATTAACTAACACACCATCTCACTGTTTTCGTGTATCCCACGTGTAAATAGTTTTTGCAACATTTACATAAGTTTGAGTGAATGTAGTGAATGAGTGAATGATGATTTTGCAACATTTCCGTATATTTTTTATCTTGCAAAACAGAATCACGCAGAAAGCCGACATAAAAGCAAGCACCTTAAAGAAGAAAAAGCAAAGTAATAGCAATTTGTTGGACGTTCCTAACGCAGAAAGAACGATGTACGCCCGTTATGTACAGCACTTTATGAAATTTAACAAAGATTCCTATTTTGCGTTCAATTTTTTGCCAACATGAGCAACGCAGGTCTAAATTCGATACATACTTTCAGTTAAAAAGGATCCTTCCGTTCTGGCTCTTTACTCACGCATTACTTACCGCGCCCGCGCATTGATTTCTGACGCAAGCCGGACGTAACATCCGAAACTACATAATGCTCATTTCGGGGCCGCAACGCGTCGTACACAGTCCTGCTGAAAGATAAACAAATATGGCGTCAACAGCAACACGCAATGATCCTCAAGCGTCTACTTCTGTCTGTTGCTGTTGTTCAATATCCACATATTAGTTTTATTTGATTTAAGAAAATAAAAGATACTTTTAAAAGATACTAACAAAAGTTTTATCGTTACCTAGTATGTTACGTATATTAATTTATTTGACATGGAGAATTTGTTGGCGGATGTACGGATGCATGCTTATAGGTTAACAGAAACTTGTATTAACGTTCACTATTTGAAAGTTCATTTCTTTAAGTGTTGACTAGTTTTCTTAAAGGTTGCCCCCAAACCCTCAACGTTATGTATAATCTACCCAAAAACAAAATCTGAAAAAAATTCCCGCCAAGCTTTTCGGCCGTGTGAAGTCGTGATATTCAGTAAAAAAAGAAAGTATGGTATCTTGGACATACGTAGTGGCTAGTGACGTGGTTGTTCCCTGTGATTATGCCAAGGGTTAAAGGGATATACCTGCCAGCGCCATTTTTCTCGATCCTCCACATCAAGTACGGCCCCAAAGGTCTATTTTCTTACCGTTAGTCTTTCCCTTGCAAAAAATCCTTTTTTAAATGTGGCGTCTACGAGATTTTCTGTCGAATATAATGGAACTTTATTTACTAACGACCCGTCAATAAATCATGCATTGCGCGCGTACAATAATCATGACGTTTCATCTCTGTATGTACATCTACTAATTTTCTAATAATTACCATGAGATCTAAAATCTAACTGACTAATGCGGTAAAATTTTAAATTAATTATTCCAATAGATCGCCGAAGCAAAATTATAAGACACTAGTCTAGAAAATTATAAATTGTGATTTTAAAATACGAGAATCATTCCGGTTTTTGACGACACAATCAATGGGTTCGCGCTGGCTGGACTATTAGGCGCAATGCCAATTGAGGCAGCAGCTATGTTTTTCACTGCGAGGAACGAAGCTACCGTCTCAGTTGACCTTAGCTGTGGTAAATACGCGGATGTGATCGTCGCGTGGGTGTTGTGAGGCAGGCGGAAGGTTATAAGGCAGGCGGTATGTTGCTTTAACTGCAGGGTACCCACGTGGTGGCGGTTGTGGTGGTTGCGGGGTGGGAGGAGGGAGTGGAATGAGTAGCTACGTGACGAGCGGCTCCCTTGTTGCTACCTATGTTAGTGGAAACAAAGTTCTTCCCCCCACCACGTACGTAAGCCACTAGCACCCATCACAAAACGATATTTCTAATGTGTCCCACGTCATTTTCTTTCCCCCTCACGCACAAATTAAAGGCACGAGCTATTAAAGGCACTGTTGAGGAATGGCACTCGGCGTGTCGCCGCAGTCGCCGTGAGGAGGTGGTGTTGGCCCGTTTGCGCATTGGTCACACTCGACTTACTCACTGTTTCCTTTTGCGGGGGGGTTGACCCTTCTGAATGTTATTGGTGTCGGCGGCCACTTACGGTCCGGCACTTCCTTGTTGATTGTTGCCATCTTGATGGTTTTCGTCGTCGTTTCCATCTTCCGCATGACATTGTGCGTCAATTGGGCGATAAGTCTGTCCTCCTGTCCGGTGTTTTTCAATTTTTGCAGGAGGTACAGATGTATGACAAGATTTAG